>JAWNNQ010002108.1:0-2500 GCA_035044765.1 Leucophenga montana
TATATATATATATATATATATATATATATATATATATATATATATATATATATATATAAATATATATATATATAAATATATATATATAAAAGCTATATAATCGGCCGACAGATCTAGGAAAATCTGCATCTAAAATGAACCCTCTCTCCCTTTATACTAAGAGTCGTGAACCTCAAAAATCAAAGTTAAAAATATGGTTCTTCGATGCCAGTAACAAGTTGCATAATTATTAGCAAAATGCAGCAGCGTGCATAACCTGCAATATTGCACTCCGGTACATATGTATATGTACATACATATATCTACAGCGACAACTGAATGCGCACAGACGACAAGAACAAATGGGCAAAGGTATGATAAATATTAACTTTTTCTAACATAAAAAAAAAGAAAAAGGTAAAACTCATAATCACGCTATCAGATACACACACGCACTTATCAACGATACATATATTTGTGCATACACAATCACCACAATCTCTACACCTTATCTACATACTTATATTTAAAGAATAACAACCTACATTATACAACATACACGATACATTTAAAAATATACATACATATATTGCAAATTTGTATATTTTACACATATAAAATGCACCCACAATTTGCACCCTACATATATAAACACAAATTAAAATTTATTTCCAACAATACATTTTTACAAAACATAAAATACCTTACAATCTACATATTTACAAGCATAATAATTTTAGATAATTATATTCAAAAACATTAAAAACGAATTATTCATGCAAAAATTGAAATAGTACATACAGTAAAACCTCACATATATACACATATACATTATATACAACATACACACGATACATTTAAAAATACACATATATTTAAAAATTTTATATTTACATTTCACACATATAAATTTAAATATAATCTGTACCCTACATATAAAAACGAATACACATTTAAAAAATTTAAAAATCAATTTGTCCGTAAATACATACATACATACATAAACTTAAGCAATTTAAACAATAATTATTTAAACAAAATATATTCACATAATTCCTATACCCTAAAAAAAAAAAATATATATATACATATACACATATTAAAGTTTGTCGATAAATCTCGTTAAAAAGTTGAAAACTTATGTTAGACATACCCTACAGTAAAGATTCTCTACATATATTTGTACACATATACACATAATTAAAGTTTGTCGATAAAACAAGTTAAAAGTTGAAAACTCACGATTAGACTATACCCTACACATATACCCACAAGTAAAGACTCTCTACATATGTTTGTACACATACACAAATAATTAATTTTTAAAATTAAAACACACAATCCCTATACCCTGCATATATACACACAAGTACATACACTCTACGTATATGTATATACAAATTTGTCGATAAGACAAATTAAAGGGTTGAAACACTCAATTTAGCTACACATTTTACATATAGACACACAGTACTCTACACACTACATATATTTCAACTAAAAAAAAATAAAAAAATATTTTACTGTGTTCAAACAGCAGATACCAAAATGGAAGTTGGAAGTAAGTTTCGAATTATATCTGAATGAGGTATTAAAATTCTGCGAAAGTTAAAGCCATCCCCCTTGGTGATCACACTCTGTCTTTAGCTTCGATGAATATATATATATATATATATATATATATATATATATATATATATAGATATATATATATATATATATATATATATATATATATATATATATATATATATATATATATATATATATATATATATATATATATATATATATATATATATATATATATATATATATATATATATATATATATATATATATATATATATATATATATACAGATACATATATAGATAGAGATAGATATAGATATAGATATAGATATACATATACATATACATATACATATACATATACATATACATATACATATACATATACATATACATATACATATACATATACATATACATATACATATACATATACATATACATATACATATACATATACATATACATATACATATACTATAATATACATATACATATACATATACATATACATATACATATACATATACATATACATATACATATACATATACATATACATATACATATACATATACATATACATATACATATACATATACATATACATATACATATACATATACATATACATATACATATACATATACATATACATATACATATACATATACATATACATATACATATACATATACATATACATATACATATACATATACATATACATATACATATACATATACATATACATATACATATACATATACATATACATATACATATACATATACATATACATATACATATACATATACATATACATATACATATACATATACATATACATATACATATACATATACATATACATATACATATACATATACATATACATATACATATACATATACATATACATATACATATACATATACATATACATA
>JAWNNQ010002108.1:7500-70888 GCA_035044765.1 Leucophenga montana
CACTTTTTGAGTTAGCCACCATACAAATCACCTTCACAAACAAATAAAATAAAATAATTATATTATATTAAAATGTAACATTTATTGTATATATATTTTACAGTATGATTTAATTTCATGTGAATAGTATTAGAGCTTCCGTTCAACCAAAGTTAACGTTTTTTCTTGTTTTATTTCATATCATATACATATGTATTTTACAAGTTTTAGCTGTCATTCTAAATTTTTGTCGAACGGTTGTCTGACTAGATAACCTAACCTTTTTCTAAATAAAATAAAACTACTGAATGGAACGGAATTTATTAAAACTTTTATATTTGGCGATAGTCGGAAAGTTAGAGAGCTGGTTTCCTAGCCGGGACCTATTGACCAAAATGGTGCGAAGATTACGCCGATTGAGGGGCTTCCGGGCCATGATAATGGGTCCGCCAGGCAGCGGAAAGGGTTTCATCTCTCACAAGATAGCAAATAAATATCATTGCCACCACATATCCACCGGTGATATATTGCGCAGACACATTGCACAACGCTCCAAGATTGGCAAAGCAGCGAAAGAGTATATAAAGAAGGGCCAATTGGTACCTGACTATTTGCTAACGAAAATTGTCAACAGCACTCTTAATAAGTTCGACAAGGACAATTTCTTGCTTGACGGTTATCCGCGTACCCTGGAACAGGCAGAGGACTTGGAGTCGCACACCAAACTGGATTTTGTGCTCAATTTAAATTTGCCACCAGTCACCATATTAAAACGAATTCTCGGTCGGTTAGTCCACTTAAGTTCGGGCCGGGTTTATTCTTTTGATGGCCCCAATGCGCCGCGGATCTCCGGTCGGGACAATATCACAGGAGAACGGTTGGTACGCCGTCCAGACGACAATCCGGAAGTGTGGTTCCGTCGTTTAAAAATGTATAACGCACAAATGCAGCCAGTTATCAACCACTATAATCGACTGAACTTAACAGTTTCCTTTCATGTGCGTCAGCATGAAAACCTCTGGCCGGCCATCAAACGATACTTGGTTTCAAAATGGTACACGTTTAAAGAAGTGATTTAAACTCTAATATGAATCCCTTCTTTAAACTGTAGTTTGAAACATTTCTTTAAACGTTGGAGTGTAGTTTTTCTCACTATTCTTAAACAACTTTCTTTTAACTTTAAACAAGTGAAAAATACTTTATTGTACCTATTTAAGCCTTAATAAAACATAAGAAAAAAATCGAAAAAATTAACAAGTTCTTTAAATCACCCGTGACTTGTCCACGTTATGCTAAATATGGTGGTTGGACTTATGCTGCATAATATAAGCATATAACTTTTGCAATTAAATACTAATTTAATTCATATTTTTTCATGAAATTCGTGCGATGCATATGCCAATTTGATTTTCTTCTAATCACATTGATTTTCTTCCAATTGTTTTTTTTTTTTCAAATAAAATATTACTAAAAGGAACTTACTATAGGTACATTAGAGCCTTGCATGAGTAAATTCGTAAAAACAAACGATTATGCTTGTAATGAATGGAGTATCTCATTCTGAACAAATTAGAATTCTATCTCATTGCAATGCTTTTTTTGTTTTTTATTTATAGGGGCTACCCCAAAAAGAGGGCGGGACGCGTCTTTCCATAAGAAGCCGTGGTGTGAAATTTCAAGTCGATACTGACTGCAACAAAAACGTTTTCCATACAAAAAAGCAAAAGTGAGCGGGGCTACTCCAAAAACTAGAGGACTCTTCGCACCCTTTGATATATGTGCGAAGAGTCCTTTCATAGGAACCCACTATTTCAATTTTTAAAATGTATTGACTGCTACAAAAAAAATATTTTAGTACAAAAAGTCAAAAGTGGGAGGGATGGTTTGTATGTGGGGCTACCCCAAAAAGTAAACGTGGCGGGTCAATATGGATACCCTATTAAACTGCAATAAAAAGGATTGTATGTGAAAAAATTAAACTGGATAGCATAGAAATACAGACGGACAGACAGACGGACATGGCTAGATCGAATCATCTCGTCGAGCTGATCAAGAATATATATACTTTATGGGATACCATTTCGCACTATGTGTGAATGGTATAAAAAAAACAGTGACAAAACTACAGCATTTTTGATTAGTAACACTTCGAGCGCCAACTCTTGTATATCCTTATTTTTATGGGGTCTCCGATGCGTCCTTCGCTTTGTTACATATATTTTTACAGTTCAACAAACCCAATATACTCTGTTACAAATTGTTTTTTATCAGGGTATAAAAAAACCCAAAAAAAAAATAGTATAACAGTTATAACCGGTGCGTGCCCATACTACGTATAACAGATGTAACAGCCATAAATATGACGCATTATTATGACAAATATCAAAAATTGCACAATCTGATATTGTAACTCACCTCACACGATTTTCATAGACTAGTGTAACATACATATCAAAATTTTTCCAATCTCACAACGTCTTCTTCTCTTTCTTTTCTTATATTTCGGCAAATTCTTCAAAATGTACGTTTTCAAAATTTATTTTACCTATAATTTTTTAAGTATGGCCTCAATCATACTTAAAAAAATTAAAAGCATTTCAAGATTTATGATAAAACGATAACACATTTAACAATACCTGAGATGATCATTTAAACTTAGAATTATAATACTACTTACTGGGCCAAATTGCTCAAAATAGCTCTTGACATCCTCCAGTGTTGTAGGAGCGGAAAGACCTCCAACAAATATTTTCTTCGTCCTCGTCACCATCTACAAAAGAAAGTTATTTATTGATAAATCTTGCGTTATTTTGTAGAGTTAAGTAAATTTATGGTTTTAGAGTGTACTAACTTTATATAAACAAGAAAAGCGTTAACTTCGGTTGAACAGAAGCTCTTCACACGAAATTTTAAATAGGGCCAACCCCAAAAAGTAGGTGGATCACGCCCACTAGTAGATGTGTATGAAGCGACCATCTATCAGATGCCAACATATCGAATTTCAAGATCACATTGACATTTTTCATACAAATGCGTAGAAGTGAGCTGCGGCTTTGTATGGGAGTACCTCAAAAAGTGTGGATAGACATAGAAATTGGTCCCCAAAAAATGCACAACAACATACAGACGGACAGGGCTAGATGGTCTCATCTCGTCGAGCTGATCAAGAATATATATACTTTATGGGGCCCACGATGCCTCCTTTAATGCATTACAAACTTGCAGACAAACTACTAATACTATAGCCCCCTAAAAGTGGGCTAGACACGCTCACGTTAAGCAGCTGTCCATAAAAAAGCACCACATCGCATTTCAACCTAATATTGACTTTAATAGCAGTGTTCCATACAAAAACACAAAAGTGGGTTTGTATGGGGCCCAGTTGATGTTTTGCCTTTGGGGAGAGACGCAATCCTCTTGTCTGTAGAAAGACAGGTAAAGAAGAAGGATGAAATTTGTATATGTAATTTACACTGTTAATGCAATGAGCTGCGAGTGTATACCACAATGTTCACCATGTTCTTGAGAGAATAACAAAACCAAAGGAGCATGAAGAGCATATAGCCTGTCCATATAGTATAATCTAATAACTGTTTGAATTATTTAGTATTTTTTCGTTGACAGAATGGATCTAATAAAAACTTTTTTTTTCTTTAAAATGGAAAATGAAAGTTCAAATTCTTGGAAACATAAAACTATCATCTTGTGAATATAGAATGTTGTATCTCAGCCTATTATTTTACTGCCACTCAAAACAAATTAGAACGAGATAAAACAAAAATAAAACAAATAATCACAGGATTCGATGGAGCACAGTTTACAGAAACATTCGGTTGTTAGATCGTTCAAAACTGTAAAATGCGACCACGACTGACTCTAGCCGAGAATAAAAAAAAAATGTTTGCAATTAACAATTTCGCATTTGATTTTCATTCATGTAACACTGAACATGGACATTATTATACATTAAATATTCATGCTGAAATATAATGTCAAGCCATTCAAAAGTGCGAATGAGTCAGCAAACAAAACCTACAGATTAAAACTTTTGTATGCATTAATGTCCAGTTTGCCTAAACTGCTTCATTGAGTTTTTGTTTTTTGAATAATCCCGAAATGACGACTATATCAGCCCTTGATGTTACTGACAAACCAGCTCCTTTGATTTTTTTGAAAGAAAGGCTTTTATAACATTTCAACATTTAAAAGAAATTTGGAGCATCATTTTCAAGATCAACACTATAAACAAAAACAGGACCAACAAGACAAGAATGAGTCAATCTACGTTTTGTTTCAATTCAATAAATTTGTATAGTTACATAAATTCATTTATTTAATTGCCTTTTTTTAATAATATTAAAGTTAAAATTATCTTATAAGCCGTATGAATTTTTATAAATATGTAGGAATGTTTTCCTTTTTTTTTTTTTTTTTTGGTTTGGTATATATATTCTTGATCAGCTCGACGAGACGAGTCGATCTAGCCCTGTCCGTCTGTTTGTCCGCCTGTCTGTCTGTGCGTGGCCCACCCACTTTTTGGGGTTGCCCCATACAAACCCACCGTGCAATTTTGTGTTTTTAATGAAGAAATTCTTTATTTAAATCAATATTAGATTGAAATTCGATTTGTCCGATTTTAATGGACAACCGATTCATACACCTATACAAATATGCGTATCCCGCCCACTTTTAGAGGTAGTCGCATACAAACCCACAGCTCACTTTTATGCATTTGTATGAAAAACTTCAATATGAACTAGAAATTCGATATGGCGACATCTTATGACGATCGTGGGCGTGCACCGCCCACTTTTTGGGGTAGCCCCTAGTTAAACCCCCACTTTTACGTTTTACAATACGATTTAAAATTTCGTGTGAATCGTATTAGAGCGTCGGTTCAACCGAAGTTAACGTTTCTTCTTGTTTTTCATTTATTTTTGGCGTCGAGACGAGTCCAACGAGCCCAAGATCGTGAAAATCGGTCCACCCGATCAAAAGTTACGAATTTTTTAAATTTTCGATGAATTAAATCTAAATTTAGTAGGTACAGGGTTTTAGTTCACAAAAAAACTAAGAAAGTTTTGTACTACAAATTTTTCAAAATGGAAGATTTTGACGGGAAAAGTCCAAAAATCTTAAATTTCAATTGGCTACTGTGGCCAAACGGCGCTGGTGCTGTACAAAAATTATTTAAAAACTATTTAAAAAAATGTTGGTCAAAAATAAAATAAAAATTTTGAAAAGTACATTTTGCGGTTTTGCAGAAAACTGAGACCAAATTTCGTGCTCATATTTGGAGTGTTAATACATTGTGAGGTTGGGCAAATTTTGTTGTAAAAAAAGTATTATTTAGTGAAAATTTCATGAGCCGTTAGCAGTTACATCTCTTATACGAAGCAATGACATAGTCCTGTTATACTCTTATACTCGTACCCTTTTGATTTTTAGACTTTTTTCGTATGCTTAGGTGGCTCTATCGGTCAAGGCCGCACGTAGGAAAGCGCACCATTCGGTGTAGTTTAGTGCGCGTCGGCGCCAGACGCTGGCAATCCGGAGCTTCTTCAGGTCATCAGTTTTCCTGATCTTGCCATCTTAAGCTCGGACGTCCTCTCTGACGCCGTCCACCAATCAAGTTCAGGTTTCCGTCGCAAACCTTTAGTACTGGAGCTCCGGGGTTCATCCAGATGAGGTGACCAGCCCAGTGCAGCCGCTGGAAATTAATGCGCTGGACTATGTCAACCTCACCATGCAGCTCATACTCGTGGTTCATACGGGTCCTAAACTCGAGGCCAACTCTAAGGGGACCAAAAATCCTACGAAGAATCTTTCTCTCGAACACTCCTAAAGACGCTGTATCCGTTGATGTCAGTGTCCATGCTTCTGCGCCTTACAACAGGACTCTGATTATCAGTGTCTTATAGATTTTTATCTTCATAGTGCGAGGGAGGGCTCTACTTCTAATTTGCTTGCTGAGCCCAAAGTAGCAGAGATTAGCAAGCGTGATTCTTCGTCTGATCTCTTTTCGTATGTATTCATATAAATAAATATAAGAAATTCATACAAATTCATGTATAAATATATTAAATTTATCATATATATGTAATATGCATGCAAGAAATAACATATATATGTATGTATGTACGAGTAAATGCCTCCAAGAAAAGAAATTGGTTGCACATTTATTGCCATAAATTGATACAAATGTCTGTTTTTTATATCCTGTTTACATTTGTTTTTTTTTTAAATTTCTAAATTTTGTAAAATAAAATTGAAAAACAATTTTTTTTTTTTTTTAAATAAGAAAAAGCGTTGACTTCGGTTGACCCGAACCTCTAAAACCATTGACCATAATTTGAAATCATATTGTAAAACATAAACGTCGGATGGGTTTGTTTGGGGTATGGTATAGTCGCACAACACTAATATGTATAACACTCATTCTTGTTAAAATTTTCTCACATGATGGTTTTTTTGGTACAACGGTAAAAGTGGCACAGGTATACACAATTCAATAAGCTTAATTATCATTTAACAAACCAAAGTAAAGTCTGGAAAAGAACATATATTAAGTTTTTAACGAAATGTGTTTATAGAGTAATATGATTACATTTTTATGATTATGTAAGAGAACTTTAAGTGCCTTCATATTACCATTTGATAATAGTTTTTTTTAAAACATGCACACATTATAGACTTTTGGTATGAACAAAACTGTTTGCCCACTTTCAAGAAGCAGGAGTTCAGATAGAAGTGATAATAAAGTGTGTTTTTATAAACTGTTTGCTAACTTACTGCTTTATGATTATGTAATCCAATTTCGAGTGACTTTGTAAAACCTTTTTAAGACAATAATACTGTGCTTTATTAACAAACTTATATGCGAATATTTATCCAAAACCAAGAAGCAGGCGCTAAGATTGACTTTTGATCAGTTCATCATCTCAAGTCAATAAAAAATTTATAATAAATAATATTTTATATAACAAAAACAAAAATAAAATGTACATAAACAATATGTATAATGTAAAACAGATTTTCATTCATGTCGTTTTGTTTTGTTTTTTTTTCATTGGAACAAACATTTCTTACTTCTACATAATTTCTAGAAATAACCATTAATTTAATTTTTTGGTGTTTTGCAAGTTACAAATTAATAAAAAGTTGGTCTACATACAACGATTTTTTTTTTTTTTAATATTATTGGCAGCAGGCGGTCTATGTAGAAGCGCAGCAATTCCAGTTACTGCCGAACAAATTGCTTCAATCGTCGCTTCTGGCGGTTGAAATATTTCCGCTGTCTGCTTCACGTAAAACAAATTTACTCCAAAGTGTGAAATTTTGTTGGCTACGAAGAAAAATCTTGTCAAATAAACTTCGATACGTCTAAACGTTTGGTTTGAATTGTTCCGTAACAAAATTTCAGTTGTAAGTTTTTTACCCTTCAGGTATTATCTTTGAATCATATCAATGTCTAAAAACAAACTATATGGACACTTTTATCGGGTTATAATTTGTATATGAATTCAAACAATTTTTTTCACAACTTTATAAGAAGCTCTTTTGTTTGGTACTGTATATAACACTGCTAATGCTTTGTCGACGACAAAAGTGATGATTGTACTTGAACGCAAGTTTATCCAGAAAATAATATCAAGATACAACTTTTCCGTCTCCTTTAACTTTTTACTTTAAACTCAACTATAATTGCATTTGTTTTCCATAAATTATTAGTTTTGAATTTAAGATTATGTTGATTTATTGAATTAAATGGGTTGATTGTTGTTAAACTAGGCTACTGCAAAACTAAGGAACGACACAAAGTCAAATGTACTCGGCTGTCTGATAACGACTAAGGACTCTCGCAAATGACGCTTCACTTTTGAATGAAAAAATCGAAAATGACGACGACACAAACAGCGATAGCTTTGCATCTCCAAAGTCAGATATACACGAAAGGATGCGGATATTTGCGAGAGCGTGAGTGCCGAAGTAAGAGAGAGAATATTTCCGCGTCATTGCTAAAAACACCCTCACATTCTTACGACCCTCGTTTACTACCGATAATAAAACTTGTGATAGAGTAAACCAATCAACTTTGTCTCGAATCAATTCAGGTGGTAGAACTAAAGGAGCATATGGATATATCAAAGATCTATATATGTACCTATATATTTAATTTATAGGTACACATATACATAAAATGCCAATCTTCAAATATTATTAAAATATTAAATAAAAAAGAATACCATATTATACCATGATATTGATTGCTCGGGGCACAATATGAAGTCGTTGATTTCCGGGTTGAATACAACTCAGCTCAGTTTATAATTTGTGTATACGAAAAGAGTACTCACATTTTAAGAACAAATGTTACGAGAACGTGAGAGCATAAGAGCAAGGAAATATGTTGCAGTAATTGTTGTTTTCGTTCACTTCATAATCAACTGACTAATGCGCATGAAAAGAGCAACTAAAAATAGGTATCTACAGTAGGTATCTATTTTTATGAACGATATACCTACTTACTTACAAACAATAATTTATTTTATAAAAAGTACTTGATGCTTTAAAGCAGTAAGATTCTTCAAACATTCCAATATTATGACTTTGGGAACAGTCAACTACGCCAATTTCAAATACTGCGTCATCACTTAAGTTAATAAAAAAAAGACGCATGCGCTCTAAAAAAATCTGGACCTGTGCGAAATTCATTTTTTGTTTCTGGTTATTCTCAACTGTTTCTCTCTCAAACAAACTTTATTTTTATCAACACAACCGAATTTATGCCCTTCATAAATACATATACGTATATGTTTATGTATATAGAAAGAGCATATGAAATATTTTCCTAAAATACTTCCTTTCTATAAAAACTTCTATACACTTTACAAATATTGTGAATAGTATTTTAGTTTTGTCAGTGTATTTGCACCCCATTAAACGAACCATCGGATACTCGAATAATATAAATAAAAAAAAATTGTCCTTATACATAATTTGAAACTTTCTGTGAATGGTATTAAAGCTTCGGTTAAAGAATGCTGCAGGCGTGAATTCCCGACTTCGAAATACCCTGCCGCATTTGGTACTCTTAAACAAAAAAAAAAAAAATTTTGATAAAAAACATTTTTATTGATTAAAAAACAAAATTTTTTTCTTTCAAAAAATTTAAAAAAATGTTTTCTGATTAAAAAAAAAAAGTATTAATAATATTTTTCATTACAATAATTAATAATTCTGATTTATTTAAAATTTATAAATAAAAAAAATTATTTATTTATTCATCAATATATATATTTTGTCCCCTTTAAAGTAATCCCCCTCAGATGTAAGTACAAGGTCAAAATTCAGTAATTTCGGAACAAACTTCGCTGCCTCAAGTTTCATTCCAAAAACATCCGAAATAATTGCATGGTGTGAGCCTACTTTTTTTTGCTCAAAGTAGACTCCTCAAATACCACAGTCAACATTTTAAGTACGTTGGAGCACTTAAATTTATTTTTCACACAAAAAATTCTTTGATCGCCAAGCACACCAAATACGTCTTTCCTTTACATCGAATGTATGTAGACAGCGAAATTTGAAAAGTCCTCTTTTTTAACACACCTTGTATATCGATTTCAATCTGATACTGACGATGGGATTATATGATGACTACCAATAATTTATTTTTTGTGATTTAAAATTGCGAAGTCTGCATAGATCTAGATTAGCGAGGGTGCAAGGTAAGTCATAGTCTTAAACAGTTTCTTTTTTATGATATCGAATTTGTTTCACAACTTAACTGAAAGTATCCTCTCGAAAGTGCAACACTACTCTCAACAGGACGAACTCTCAATTTCATATTTCAATCAATTCAACATCACAAATAAAAACTAGTAAGAATGGAACAGTCACCCTTCATTCGTGCAGACTTTGAAATTATAAACACACACAAAAAACCTTTAAGTTTTTTAATCGAGAATTGTCGTGCAGGAAAATCATTTTATCATGTCTCTGCTTGAATTGCGGCCGCGTTTCTAGGCTTAAACGTATCAACTGTTGTTGGTAGCAATCCCCCGTGATGTTTTCATTTGGGTTTGATTAGCTTATAATGGACTACACCCAGCTGTTCTTAAGTCGTATGGGACCCAATTTCCTTGCTTTTTGATCATTCCCATAGCCTTGAGTGGTTAGATGACTGTTCACTAGTAAACTCCCAACGATCTTCATCAAGCATTGCTTCCAATTCTTCATATTCACTACTTTCAGCAGTACTTTTCTTAATGATAAAGTAATGAAGTAGAACTTCCCGCAAAACCATTTATCCTTCACAAAGTTAGACATATTCAGGAAGTTAAATGTGTTGTTATTTACGATTCAACCATATGATGTATACTAAAAACGACGGGCGAATACACTTTGGAAAGTGAAATATTGGAAATGCACTAGCCACTCTATATCTTAGAAAACTAACTACTAACTAAAATAATTCAAACAGCCAATATATAGAACCTGTTCACAATATTGTCTCATCGTCTTAACATATGAAAAGAGCAAAAGAAGCAACAAATGTATTGTCATACTTTATCGAGTTTTGAAACGGGAATCGAGGAAATGAAACGGCCCAAAAACTTGATACTGCTATTAACCACGGCCAAATACTACTTCAAAATTGTAACGCGATTGCGTTTTTGCTTTCGGCACCAATCTACTTTTGTCTGTCTGTCTGCCCATAATGTCCACGCTCAATGGCTGTCAAACACAAACTTATGATGAAGATTGCTCAAAATTAGACCAAATCTAATGATTAGTGGTACCTCTCAGAAGAAATATGTTGTAAAAACTACGACTGCCATTCGATGACAGGTCGAGTTCTTTTGAGATTACCCCCATAACACATATACGAGCATGTGCCATCAAAAACTGATTTTAAAACATTAAGCATAACATTTGTGAAGATGTGTGTTCACAATACATTTTGAAATTTTCATACGTTAAGACAACATTGTGAATAGGCTTATAGATAAATAAAATGAATTTTGCAAGATTACAACGTTACAAAAAACGACTATGGTGAAATTGGGACGATACTCTTTGCAAATTGTAACGAAAACGATAATCTAAGTTAATGTTTTTGCAATTTAGCGGCCAAGTTAAATTATAAACATCGAATTGGCATTAATATAATATTTTTGCACATGAACTGGTTTCTAGGATCTCTCTATTTCCAACAATTTTACACGCAACAAAAAAATGTGCTGTTCTTTCAGTCATTGCCTAGAGTGACTTTTACCGCTGAAAACTTGAATACACAAAGCTGTCAACTTGACATTGCTTGTTCAGTCTTCTACCCTATTTCGCACCCACAACTGCCAAAGAATTGCATAATTTTTTACACATTTGCCATTGGAACAGTAGCGACTATTGCAATTGAGAAAATTTCCCATGCAAAACTTCTCTACCTGGTTTTACACAGTAGGTGCCATGAACTAAAGGCATCTCAGTATAATTGAGTGAGAGTAAAACAAGAAAAAAATTTAACTTCGGTGAAAACGAATTCATTATTCTCTTTTCAAATAAATAATTTATATTTTCCGATACACTTGCTTTGTATTACTGAAATGCACAAAACTGACGAAAAGTTTTCATCTGTACAAATGAACATAAACAAATAAATTGGATAGAGAAAACAGTATCTTCGGTTTAACCGAAGCTTAAATATTATAAACATGCACCAGAAAATAGGCTGTTAAGTCTTTCAATGCTATAGTGATGCAAAGCACTGTCGGTGCTAGGGTTGCCGTGTAGCTTTTGATACATTTTTATTGCAGAAGGGGCAAGAAGGGACCAAAACGAAGAAACACATGTTGAGAATAAAAAAATTATAAAATCAAATTTAAAATTTTTTTTTTTTTAACCGAAACTGTAGGTTGTACTTTATTAACAACATTACATTAAAAACAAAAAAAAATGTTGTAGTCAAGAGTTCAAGACTTTTTTCAAATTTAAAAAAAAAAAATTATTTTATAAATAAAGAAGAAATGAAAAAATGAAATGCAAAAACAAAAATTTGTTAAATTGTTTTCGGCTGGTTTATCTTGAATTTTAAGAATATATAGTCTTATTGCTGGCCCTATTCAGACGATCGTATAATGGGTAACTCATTTAGACGTTTTTTTTTACGTTATACCGTTTTATAAATCTATTTAGCGCAGAAGCATGACTCATTTGTCACACATGTACACATGTACATGTGTGCGTGCAAGCAAAAGCGCGGAACAAGCGAAAGACATGCAAGGCACGATCGGTCTAACCGTTTGTCTTGTGAAGCATCGGCTTGTGAAAGGTATAGTTATGTGTGTGTGTGTTTGCGTATTAGCGTTAACTAGCGCGCAGTGGGGTGCGGCGCTGCGATGTCAGTCTCTTTGTATATGCATATGCATATCTTATTGGCGTATTTGTTGTGCTATTATTGCTTTAGGCGGTGGTATTGTTAAGAGCGAGACGAGGGGTACCTATACATAGGCATGCACAAACTGGCACACACGCATAGTTAAATGCGCGTATAAAAAGTCAACTGCTTCTATTTAGTATTCAATGAAAATTAAATGTATTGATTCGTATTTAATTACAGGTATTTTCATCTAGCCCAACGCCAATTTAAAAAAAATAAATTGTTAATAGCACATTCTTACTTGTAATTAATCTGTATAATTTAAGTAAACAAATATTTGAATTAACGAGTGCAAATAAATGTGCATTTATCGAAAAAATTGTAATTTTCAATTCTTTGTATTATACAAAATAATCATAATTCAGTGATAATAATTCAATTCAATTAATAAAAGTATGCAATTTTTCATCAATGTTTTCTTATGACATTAACACGTAAAATTATCGTCCGTAAACCGACTTTACAGACAACCATTTTGTGACTCGGCCTAAGAGTAGAGAAATTATCTTGATATATGATATAGACTCAGTTGACTATCGGGCTGATGATAATGTCTTATGATCAAACAGTCTTTTTTTCAATCGATTCAACGCCGTGCGCATCATCTTGGCCTCTCGTATGGAACAACTTGGCGAATTTTACGCCAGGATATTGTTTTTAAGGCTAACAAAATCAAACTCGTCCAAGAACTGAAGCCGCCAATCTTGAATTTACGCTTTAATTTCAATCAATGGGCTTTGCAACAACTCAATGAAGATTCTCTGTTTTCGCGCCAAATTTTGTTCAGTGATGATGCACATTTCCGGTTCAATGGATACGTCAATAAACAAAATTGCCGCATTTGAGCTGATGAGCAACCCAAAGAGATTCTCGAACTACCGTTAGATCCACAAAAGTCACTGTTTGGTGTGGTTTATGGGTTGGTAAGTTAATCATCGGTCCGTATATCTTTAAAAATGAGGCCGGACAGAACATAACCGTCAATGGCGACCGTTACCGCACCATGCTAACGGACTTTTTGTTGCGTGAAATTGAAACCCATGATGTCAGCGACATTTGATTTCAGCAAGACGGTGCTGCGGCACACACGGCGTCATCTCCCGAATAGGGAACTTTTGGAATATAACATTTTCAAGCTCCGCCTCTATATGTGCATGCAACATCCATTCAAAAACTTCATGTCATCTGTCAGAGAGAAAAATAGTTTGAAAAAATCATATCTTTTGAATAGGTGATTTAATATTCTTACATCGGTGCCGAGAATAATTAAAAAATAAATTTTGGGCATAAGTCCCAACGAGTCCCAATACCCCTTGAGATGGACCTCTATATTTCGAACTAAGCTGGTCCGATTTTAATGCTACATAAAAAGTAAAAACTTCGTTATTGCGCGTATAATATAGTCCTTGAGGCGCAGCCACACTGAGGTGGGCTTGCAGCACTTCACTTGCTTGAGCTACCGTCCAAAGTGCAAATTAAAGTATTTCTTTGATATAAGTCCCTTACCTTTGGGTGTGCTCTACGAGGAAATGCCACTTTAGGATCGACCTGAAAGCAGAACAAAGTGAAAAAGAACTGAATTACAAATTTATATGATCTGTTTTCTTGGGTATTGAGCTTTGTGATGCTAGTGGGTAAAAAAAAAATACTTCTCAAACATGACATGTAGTGAGTCTACAAACAAATGTTACTTTCGCTATATACCATGCTCGAAGAATTTGTAAATTGTCGGTGTGGGCCATATCAAGTAATGCGGTTAACAAATAAAGTATATGCCTTTTAACTGATAGCATTTGGTATAATTAATGGAAAAATCCCAGTGAGCTGTAGTTTGTGGAAATACTGTGGAAACAAGTGGAAAAACTGTCAAAGTAAATGGAAAAATCCCAGTGTGCTGCAGTTTGTAAAAGTATTTCCACTGTGAAAACAAGAGGAAATACTTTCAATTTTCGAAAGCATATAAAAGCAAACCATTATCAAGTTTACCAACAAAATTTTGGTATCACAAACGTCGGGAGCTGCACGGTACGTATTTATTTTATAATTAATAGTAAATAAAATTTTGTTGTGATAAAATTCTCATAATGTTGCTAGTTCCAGCTCGCTGCACGAAACGTGCTTAAAATAAACTAACATTTTTCATATACAAAGGTAATCTCAGAAGTACCCGACATAGTAAAGAAAACGCAAAAAAAATTGGGAAAAAATTTCTATAGTAACCATATAATTACGTTATCTACAATACTAACCATATAAAGCTTGTATTTTAGTATTTATTTGACAAACATCAATTATGAAGTTTATCAGTAAAATTGTAAAAATTGGTAATCGTGATACAATATGTACCTAAAAGTCTGACCCATATTTAAGCGGAGTTAAATTCTATTCGACAATTGCCACTAAAAATAAGGTTTCGAGGCTATTGCACATCGCTGGGAAATTTTATCAAGCTAATAGGAGACTATGTAGAAAAAAAAACTTTATCAAGCTAATAGGAGACTATGTAGAAAAAAAAACCACCCAAACGAAGAAATATAATAAGTTTGTTCGAATAAATGTAAAAGACACAAGAAGGTGGTAGACCCGAAAAAGTATATATGTATATTCTTAATCAACATTGGAAACTGAGGCTATTTAGCTATGTCCATCTGTCCGTCATTTTGGATAGTTGGTCATTATGAGGACTAGAGTTGAGCGATATTTAACTACCTGTGATTCAATCACGGTGACTGAAAAATCTCTGATATCAGTTGGTACTCGATATTGTAAATATCAGTTATTGAGTATCATTTGTTTCTTACTAGTGCCACTGTGATTCACGGCGTATGAGTAATATATCATTCATGTAGTGTTAGCAGCACAAAAAGTATCAACGTATGAAGTTGATGCATGATATATTATTGATACGCCGTAAATTACAAAATCGAGTGGCAACTGATATCAGTGATTTTTCAGTCGCCGTGATTGAATCACAGACAGTTGATATCACTCGATATTGCAATTCAACTGAATTGCAATATCGAATGACAACTGATATCTGTGATTTTCAGGTGCCGTGATTGAATCACAGAAAGTTGACTATCGCTCAACTGATATATTGTATCATACACGTAGTGTTCACAGGCGAGTTCTTCATATTTAATAAAGCTATTTAAGCACTTGTTTTTAATTCAATCTTTATGCTTCGTTGGCTTTTATCTCTGCGAGCATCTGGTTTCTTTCACTATAGTGGATAATGAAATGTTTCTTTCTGATATTTTCTTGGGTTTTTTATATCCAATCCCCTCTAAAAAATGGTATCAAAACACAACTCTTTCAGCATACCCTTGCGGTTTCACGTATTATTGCCTTAGCCCTTACAAGTTGTAGTAAAGATATGGCACTTTATCAATCCTAAGATGAACTATATGAAAAATAGATGATCCAGTAAATTTTTCGAATCGACATAAATCCAAAGCCGATAACTTCGTGAAATACCATCTTCCCGCCTCAATTCACAAGATTTTGTTACTTCTTCTGCCCAATGATTGAGACTATATTCAATTCGAAATCATTACGCTCCCGCAACAGGACATGGGCTCCTTACAAAGATCTTGGGAATTGAGGCGGGAACAGGATATTTCAGATATTCCGATTTTAAAAGACTGTAAATAATAGTATTGCTTTAATTATTTAAAAAAAAGTAGATAAAAAGTTTTTTTTTTTGCTTTTTATTTTAACAGTGATCGCAGTAGCAGTTAGAAATCACGGTGATTTCAAAGTAGCAGTCACGATAATCACTGACTAGCTCATCTCTAATGACAGTGGGTAGGCCACACCTCTTATTTATAGTGTCATGCCAAAAGAAGTAACGATTCCGAATTTCAAGGTGATATTAACTGTAATGAAAAAGTGTTTCATGCAAGATATGAAAAGCGGACTATAAAAAATTGGGCTGGTCACGTCCATCAATATATATGTCAATCTTTCGTTCATAAGAAGCCACCTAATCGAATTTCAAGTGGATATGACTCAACAAAAATCTTTTCATTTCAAAATCTGAAAAGTGGGCAATGCAATTGTATAGGGCTACCTCTAAAATTTGGCTGTGAAGTTTCCGTCCATGGGTTTGTGTGGGTGTTACGCTTAGCCCCCACACTTCCTATGTACGCTTTCCACACTACATGTGCAGTGTATACAATCCATCTATCTGTATCTATATCTGTATACATCCCGGTCCCTCCTGATATATCACTCGATGATTTTGGTTGTGCTTTCATAAACAATTATGAAACTGAGAGAAATTTTTAATTTACCTTTTTACCATCCAGTTCGTGTGTACCTTGCGATAAAACTTTATCTACACTAGTGGGATCAATGAAGGTTACAAAGCCAAATCCTCTGCAATAACAAAGAATGAAAATAAAAGTTAGTTTTTAATTAAATAAATATGTTTTAGAAACACTCTTGTTAATTGTGTGCTCTAACGGTATATTTTAGCGGAATACATGTATTATTTATTGAGTTAGTTTTATATGAACTAGTAGGTTTTAAGTCGTTCACACTGAAACTCTCATTAGGGGCCGCTCAACACGAAGGAGCGTGTGAGGGTGTGGTTGATTTGTGACAAAGTGTTACAATGGGGAAGTAGGGTGGTGATTCAGTTTGTTACGCAAAATTTCTCAAGTTATTTTTATTAGAATGCTTAGAATATCTGTCATAGAAATCATAATGGTTTTGATTCGCTGGAAATGCTTAATTTAGTACTGGGGATATATCACTGTGGAAGGTAGTCCACGCAAGTGACGAAAATCGACCTCATGGTTTTATCAGTTTGTCTGAAAGGTTGTAACGCATTAAAGGAGGCATCGTAGACCCCCCTGTATGGGGTAGCCCCCATAAAGACCCACCGCCCACTTTTGTGTTTTTTATGAAAAAATGCTTTATTTCATAAAGTGGTGGATTTTAGTGGACAACCGCTTCATATACATATACAAATGGGCGTATCCCGCCCACTTTTTGAGGTGGTCTCATACAAACACACAACTCAGTTTTATGCATTTGTATGTAAAATGTCAATATCAACTTCAAATTCGATATGGTGGCATCTTACCTTAGATGGTCGCTTCATTGTTTTTTCATACTTAAAATTTTTTTTTTTTTTATTTGTTTTTTATTTATACGATAAAAAAAAAATATTAATTTATTTTTATTTTCTGTTGTCAAACAACAATCAAAAAATTTCGGCACGAACTGCTTTTCATCGAGTACTCGGATAACAAAAAACGTTTGCAACCGAAAACGTTTTATATACTCAAAAAACAGGTGACAAACAGTGTGACCTTTTGCATCTCCGTCAGTAAAACCCAAAGAAAAATCAAAATGTGTGGACTTTTGACCTAATAAATATTTGATTTTAGTATTTCATGTTGATTTGGGAACACTGTTTTTCGTTTGTTTGACATAGCAGAAATATTTAACGGCATAATTGTTTTTAAAAATATGGAATAGCTCGTTCAGCCACACACTAGTGGTTTTTGTAAATGCAATGACTTGTGGAACTTTAAAGTCTATATCATAGCCATTACTTCTCTTTTTATTTAATTTTAAAGTTGTTTACCTCTAAACAAAACTCCCTGTACAATATGTATCTGTCGAAATTCCTTATATAGCTTATGTACTGTATATACATATAGTTATGTCGTTGCATTCGTACTGCGTATAAAGTGAGAAAATTTTTGTACCGAATGATATTCCTTACAAAACGAATCCTTAAACACGAACCCGTACTTGCATATTCTTTTAGTTGTATAAGCTTTTCACTTCTTGTTTTATCATAACGTCTACACAGTCGTCTACCCTCGGTTTGTTTTGTTTTAAGTGGTGCTTTAATTTGAGTCGAGCCACTCAAGTCAGCTACTACTGACTTTGGAAACAATCAAGGAGCGTTGACACGATTTTTTTATGCCATTAAAATATAAATAGAACAAGAAAAAAAGTTTACTTCAGTTGAACCGAAGCTCTAATACTATTCTCACAAAATTTTGAAATATATTTGAGAACATAGACGTGGGGGGTGGGTTTGTATAGGAGCTACCCCAATATAGATGGCATATTAATATAGATACTCCAAAAGAAGCTTAAATAATGAGATTCAGCAAGATATCTAAAAAAGTAGTAAAAAAAAATGAGTAGACGGACAAATTTTAAAAAACAACATTTTTTATTTAATAATCAAATCCGGCGTAAATCCTGAGACACCCTTATTAAGAATAACTGTTGCTTTTTAGACCGTTTGGATAGTTTTAATGCGTATGAAATAAGAGTAAGAAAAGAATCATATTAAAAATTAAACAAATTTTGGATCGAGCGGTGATTGAATCTAAATCGTCTGGAATGTTAGGCTGCACGCTAGACAGTTGTTCGACTCGACTTCACTCTCTATGTAAAAAGAATAATGACACAGAAAATATTCTCCTGAAATATATCATTATAGATATCTTTATCGAACTATCGAGAACGAAAGTTCGACTGCCACAAGTGAAAACAATTCGTGGGCAACTTTCGATCACAATATTATTTTAAAACTTTTTTTCTACTGGGTTATTATTTTTATTTGTTTCTTTATTATTACAGCTTGCTTTTTTTCCCATGTCCTTAATGCATTTGAAAGCTAGCATAGATCAAGCTTTTAAGGCAAAATTGACTGCCTCGAATTCTTCTGCACACTCTCACTGACAGTGGCGATGTTTTCGGCAGATATTGCGTTTCATTGACGAACTGGTGTAAGCTAATTTTTTACTGAACCATTCGAGTCATTCGAGCCTGAAAAATAAATAACCATAAAAAGTAACAACTGATTAAACAACATCGACGCCAATAACTGTAAAAATCTAGCCGTGAAAGTGGCTGTTACCGGATTATCCACATAGGCAATGTAGCCAACTGCTTATGAGCCTCGCGTCACATAAGGGCAGCAATGAGTCGATTTTTTTTCTTCTCAAGTCTTCCCGAGTCTTCAATTGGCTAGCGCCCTCAACACGACATAATCCGGCCTTAAAGACGTGTGGTCGCGGGCTTGCTGGCATAAATCCTAGGCTACAAAAAAAAGCGCCAAAAAAAAGGCCAACATTTTCGGACCATTCTTTTTTGGAATTGCGGCTGATCAGCTAACAGTTAATGGTGCTCGCTATCACAATATGAAAAACCAGTTTTTTGTGACAAAATTACAAGAGATTAATGTGGACGACATGTGGATTCAACAAGAAAGAGCCACATGCGATACAGCCCGAGAAGCAATTCCATCACTGTCATTTCCTGGTCGTTTAATTTTGCTTTTTGGTGATCAGAATTGTCCGCTCATGGCAAAACCCAAATCCGCCATGACTCAACTATGAAACTGTTTTTATCGATCAGGAGAAGATCGCATTTCATATTATAAAAAAATAAGCGGTTTGATTATAGTAATGGTGCTGCAGCCACTTTGTTGTGTGCTTTCATCACTTACGTGGACTACCGTCCATTGGATATTGCATATTTTAAACGTGAACCATGAAACCTACCTTGACCTTCGCGTGGTTGGGTCCTTCATTACCATAGCCTCTGAAATATCTCCAAATCTACCAAAATAGTCACGCATGCTTTCTGAAAAAGAATAAAAAGAAACCAATAAGTAAACAAGAAAAATCGTAAACTTCGGTTGAACCGAACCGAACCATTCACACGGGGGTGGGTATAAATAAGGGCCGCCCCATGCGACCATCTATAAGATGCCACCATATCGAATTTCAAGTCGATATTGACGGTTTTCATACAAATGCATAAAAGTGAGCAGTGGGTTTGTATGATACTACGTCAAGAAGTGGGCGGAACACGCACATTTGTATGTGTGTATGAAGTGGTTGTCCACTAAAATAAACCAAATCAATTTTCAAGCAAATATTGATTTAAATAAAGAACTTGTCCACAAAAAAAAACAAAAAAGTTTTTCATACAAAAAGTCAAAAGTGGGCGGTGGGTTTGTATGGGGGATACCCCAAAAATCTCCTTTAATGCGTTACAAACTTTGAGTCAAACTGATAATACCATTTCACACTATGTGTGAATGGTATAATAAGATCCAGGTGGTGTTGTTTCGAAACTACAATATATGGCCTATTTTTCGGTACACATATTTTCAGATCTGGACCTACGAAATTAAATTGAAGTAAAATATAAAAAAAATTAAAAATATATATTTATTATACTTTTCGAACGCAGTATGAATAGAATATAATATTGATCAGTTCGACGTTTCAAATTAATCTAGCCATTTCCCTCTGTCCGTCCCCATCTGTGTTGATTCAACTAATCCCAGGCTAATCATTTATTAACATGAAATCCGTTGTTTTCAGTTGAACCAAAGTTCTAATAACATTTCCACGAAATTTCAATTCGCGTTGTAAAACATAAACGTGGGTGGTATCGAATTTTCTTATATAAAAATGCGAAAGTGGTGAATTTATATGGTTGCCACCCCAAAAAAGTAGGCGGGACTCGCGCATTAGTATAAAGAGGCCGTCCATAAAACCCACCATATAGAATGTCAAGATGTTGTTGACTTAACTAAAGAATTTTTCCACTAAAGTGGAATAGAGACTACCCGTAGTATAGAGACTACTCGAAAAAGTAAGCGGAACTCGTCAATTGGTAAATTTATGAGAAGGGCCATCCATAAGAAGCTATTGACTTAAATAAAGAAGTTGTTCATACAAAAATTCAAATGTAGACAGGTGGATAGTAGGGGGGAGCCCCAAAAACGGGGAGCACACCCATTGATAAATATGTGAAACATCCATAAGCAACCTCCATGTTCATTTTTAAGTTGATATTGACTGCAATAAAAAATTATTATTAATGGTATCCTAATGCTGCACAAATAAATTATGGAAATGCTATAGTGCGTAGCCAACGAAAAAATTAACAACGCTATGGTTGTATCTTTAAAAATAATATTATTAAATAATAATATTATTAAATAATAATATTTTCATTTGAAAAAATCGCAACTTGTGAAAATGTGCTTTACATCATCCCCTCTACTTTTTTTCTAACACTTTATGTGTTCTTATGAGTCGTATATTCATTCTTCACTTTGGACTTTCAACAAACTATATACATACATACATGTGGATACAGAGTAGAAAAATTGCACGATAATAAATGAGAAGTGACACAAGCTGCAAAAGTCATTCATAAATACAAAAATGCACAAGTGTAGTGAGCGCATGACATAATCTGCGAAAAAAAAGTTTTTTTTGGCAATTAAAGCATATTCCCAGTAGGTATATTTTCAAAATATACAACTCATTTGTCAGAGAACAGAAAAACTGCAAGATGAAATATTCAGCAAAAGCTTCTTTAAGTGACAAAGGAGGCTCGTTTGTGTAAACGCGCGTGCCTTTTGCTGCGTTTAAAATAGTCTATCTGAGATGAGATAGCTGCCTATGGTATTGTAGTTGAAGATGGTAAGGGAAGACAGAAATGCAGACACACTCTATTAACATGTTGACCTATTGGGTACATGTAGACATAAAATGAGATAACACTAGTTGATACTGAGTAAAGTTCCGTGCCGAGAGAAATATTATATAGGCTCATTCATTTTGTGATTTGAAAAGTAAACATAAAAAAAAACACATACAAAATTAAATTTTTGATAAAATTTTTGTTCATTATAAAATTTTGGACCTTGTCATTACGTTTGAAACACTATATTAACGATGACCGCCTCAGGATCTATTACAACAGTCGATCATTTGAGATAAGTTTTTTCTTAAGATTAAGGATTATCCACATAATTACAATCAAGTCCAACGGGATCCAAACGCATAATCTCGGCAGCCAATCGACTCCGCCAAAACATAAAATTAGTCGTCCTGCGAAATTCTCGGGCTATAAAACAAAGATCGGTTGGTTATCATACGAGCATAGCGCTCCGCATTGATGGTAATCGTTCCAGCGTCGTTTTCGGATAAGTATGGCCCGATGACGCCACAGAGTGTCTTTTTATAAGTGTAACAACCTTTCTGAAATTATGCGCCAATTCAGCTTATTTAAGTACCCACCGAGTGAGGAATGAGCCTTAGCTTTGTCCGTCTGCATGTCTGCACTTCGTTGCGCATTTCTTGGGGACCAATTTTTAATTTATCCAGTTATAAGTCGGCACCTAGGCTTCTTTTTACTGCAGTTAAATAGAGTATCCACTTTTTCGGGTAGCACCCATACAAACCGTCCGCCCACTTTTGACCTTTTTGAATGAACATTTTTTTATTGCGGTCGATATCACCTTAAAAATTGTCATGTGGCTTCTTATGAAAGTACTCTTCACATATAGATCAATGAAAGTCATCCCCACTTTTGGGGGTAGCCACTATACAAACCACCAGCCCACTTTTGCCTTTTTGTATGGAAAACGTTTTTATTGAAATTAATATTGACTCGAAATTTGACATTTGGGATTTGTAAGAAAATCTTTCTTATTACAGTCAATATCAACTTAATGTTTGATACACATTTTTGTGCGATCATTTTTCATAATTTTCGACGTGGACTATCAAGGCAGGTGTGCTTCGATGAACTTAAATCTTTTTACGGCAATCATGCATTATCCTTAAGCACTGTAAAAAACTGGTGCATCAAGCTCAGTCGTGGTCGACGCTCTCTCCAAAACGACCTCCGTGCAGGTCGTCCAAAATCGGTTGTTCTGCCAGAAAACATCGACGCTGTGAGCGAACTGATAAAACAAGACCGTCATATGACTTATTGTGAGATAGAGAGGTCCGTGGGCATTAGCACGACAAGCATCAATAAGATTTTGCATGATCGTTTGGCCGTGAAGAAGATCTGTTCGCGTTGAATTCCGCATAATCTTACAAACACTCAAAAAAGTGTTCGTGTCGATTGATGCAAGGATATGTCGTCCAAAATCGGTTGTTGTTGAGAATGCGCACTCCATTCTCAAATAATGGTTGTACGGGGCAGTTTTCTTGT
Source organism: Leucophenga montana (assembly GCA_035044765.1). Classification (NCBI taxonomy): domain Eukaryota; kingdom Metazoa; phylum Arthropoda; class Insecta; order Diptera; family Drosophilidae; genus Leucophenga; species Leucophenga montana. The sequence continues at coordinate 30,929 of JAWNNQ010002108.1, forward strand.
TGAAATACTTCCACCAATTTATCCAAATCGGTAAATTTCTCCAATGTTCTAGTAACAGTTTTTTTTCCCTTTTTAATCTGCCCAGAAGTTTTATCACAGCCACTAAATGCATGTAAAAATACGATGTGTTTTTTAGAACGAGGATATCGCTTTGCCAACTTTTTTAAGAAAATTTCCTGTTGATGTGATTGATTACGTCCAATTAAAAAAACGAGCAAATCAATATCTAATGTACACTTTTCGACACTCGGAATGAACATTCACAGAACTTAAAGTACTCAAATAGTCTATATGTCCATCATTTCTTGCAATACTTGCAGTTTTTAAAATTTGTAAACCACGTAGTGGTCAAGTTGGCGTTAGACCAACAGAAACAAAAAATTATGTCAAAAGAAGAGGTTGATGCTGAAATTTCCTGTGTAAGGTATTTAAGCTTCGATTCCACCAAATTTATTTTTTTCTAGTTTTTGCATCAATTTTTGAGATGTCTGAGACCCGGTGTGGAGGAATAATTTAGTCCTAAGTACATAGAGTATTCATATTGATGCGCAGCGCCCATTTGAAGGGCTAGCTGCCATACAAAATCACCATCCACTTTTCAGTTTTGTTCAAGGGAAATTTTTTTAAAGTCAATATCAACCTGAACCCTCGGTCGGTTATACTCCCTGCTTCGAGTTTTACTTCCGAACAATTAGTTCGGAAGCAATTTCGTTAAAAAGGGACGTTTTTCATTTTCACAAAGATTTCCCGAAGCAACACAAGTGCAAAAATTACTGCAATTTATCCAGTAGAGGTTATAGATCCCAAACAAAAACACTTTGTAAATACATTCTTATATCAGTAAATATATGAAGCATCGATAGCTCAACTGTCTAGTTGTGTAGCAACATTCCAGATGAACTAGGTTCAACTCACACTCGAACCTAAATATCTTTAAATTTTAATTTAAATATTTTAAATATATGAATTAAATTTAGTAAGCCTATTCACAATGTTGTCTAATCATTATAACGTATGAAAATTTCAAAGTAAGCAACGACATTCGATAACGAGTTTTGAAAGACTCCATATACCTTATGAAAATTTTAACTTTGGTAGTATTGGAAAAGGCGCATAAAATTGGTGTCAGAATTCAAAAAATTTCCTTAGCTTTGGTAAATAGTTTGGTATTTTTGTTGTTTATTTCACAAATAGCATACAATTTTAGAACTCTTTACGAATTATGTACAATATCTATCATCAGCAACTGATTTTAAAACGATACGCAGTAAAAATGTGCGCCCGCCATATAGTTTTAAGATGTTCATAATTTAAAACTTTAAACCGACATTGTAAATAAATAAAAAGAAATCTAAGCATCCATTCAAAAATTTTAAAACTGAAGTAAAACACTAGCTGAAAATCCACGAGAGTTTTCGCGGAATTAATGAGTAATTTTTATTTAAAAAATTGCAACAAAAGCAATATATATTCGACCGAGGCAGTAGTAATTGACTTGAAAAAAAAAATTACCCTTTTAAACAAAGGTTTTTATTTAAAATGCAGTTTTAATATTATTAAAAATTGGAACAACAACTATATGAAATGTATGCGTAGCAAAAATGCGTAAAAATGCGAGACCCGTTTCGTTTCAAAGCTTGATAACTCCAATTTACTTCAAAAATAACTAAGCATATGTGTATATAATTTACAAATTCTAAGGATTTTAACAATGATCTAAATTGATAATGGTGAGAGAGCTAGAGAAACAATGTTTTACCGCTTACAACTTCGGTTACGATCGTGCCTACAATTAGAATAACAACTGAATTAGCGTAACAGTTCTGTTAACAGCACAGTCATGTCAATGCTGTTAACAACACTTCATTAATTAGCAATTTAACAAATATATGAAACTTAATTTAAACTGAGTAACTCTACATAGAATTTTATAATATTGTAAATTGTACTTAGAGAGCTTCTATCTTAATTCATTTATAATTCAATTTTTTTTGGCAAAATCATTAATATCATATGGAAAACTTAACTTTAACTTAATTCGACTAAACACTAGCGTTACCGACCAAAAAGGGCAAGTGTGAAGTGTATTAAAGCTTTAGTTCCATTAAGGTTAAAGTTTTTGCTTCTTTCTTTGGGGTAGTATCCAAAGTTGGCAAGTATCCAAATCGAAAACGCAAAAATTCTACGATTACGGATATTGAAGCTTCAGTTCCACCGAAGTTTATACTTTTTTAGTTCTTTATAAAATTTTTAAATCTGCATAAGTGCCAACACAGTCTCAATAAGTCTACATATGTATATAAGGAAGACGGCTGAGTGTTTCGAAGTCGCGATGCAGCATTTTTACTTGGTTTCTCCTGTAGACAAGCGACAAATTTCTCGCCGACTATATTGATTTTAGTAGTGCCATCTACCGTCGCTTAAATGCATTTGTGCGTACAAAAAGCTCAATGTCTATTAATGAATGAAAAGCACACTCACCGTATAATATTTATACATATATACTATACATATATATATATATATATATATATATATATATATATATATATATATATATATATATATATATATATATATATATATATATATATATATATATATATATATATATATATATATATATATATATATATATGTATGTATGTATGTATGTATGTATGTATGTATGTATGTATGTATGTATGTATGTATGTATGTATGTATGTATGTATGTATGTATGTATGTATGTATGTATGTATGTAGAGAGAGAGAGAGAGAGAGAGAGAGAGAGAGAGAGAGAGAGAGAGAGAGAGAGAGAGAGAGAGAGAGAGAGAGAGAGATGCAGATATACATAAGTTGTTAAGTGTGAGCGAGTAGGTGAAGTCGCTCGAAAGCTTTTGTTGTCTAAATAACTCTTTCAATGAATTATTCTCTTAGCTTGCGCTCTTCATTATCTGCAACGAAACCCAATGGTAATTTTCGCACTGAGTTTAGCGTTTACATCCTTATTTCGAAGTAAGAAGCATTTGGAACCTACAACGGCAGTTATTTAAAAGAAAACAAGTAAGAATATTGCAGTCGTGATTCCCGACTTCGAAATACTACGCCACATTTCATACACTAATGAAAATTTTAAATTTATTGTTTTTTTTTTTAATGTTTTTTTTTCGGTATACATAAAAAACTAAAAAAATAAAATTAAAAGAAAAAAAAAACAAAAAACCTATTTTTATTCGGCTGGTTTGCTTAAAAAGGTGTGTTTTTAAGGATACATAGCATGGGCGGGGTATCCAAAATTTTAAATACACCTGATCTGCGTACAAATCAGGAGATCTAATAGTCCAAGCTTGAATTATTTTTTTTTTTTATAAATAAAAAACACATATAAGAACACTTAAATGTAAAAAAAATTGTTTTTAAGGTTTTTTGGGTGTTCATTTTAAGGATATATAGCCCTATTGCAGACGTGATGAGTGTGGCATTCAAAATTTACATACACCTAATCTGCACGAACTACACGAATCTAAAAATACAAGTTTGGAAGTTATATTTTTTATAGTTCTCGGCCTTCAGGGAAGGATATAATTAATCTGTATTTGGGCATTAGATGATTCGTGCATTCACGACTTCGAAATACTCTGCACCCTTACGTAAACTTATGCAGACTTTGATATTTCATAATTCAAAAAAATGTTTAAATAAAAAAAAGTTTTATTTAACTAAAAAATATTTAACTAAATTAAAAAAAAGAAGTACGATTTATAGTCTCGATTATGTTATACCCTGCTTAAGCCATATTTTATGTACTTAGACTCGAATTAACTCTAAATTTAGCAGGCCCCCGCACCTTTGTATGCGTCCTCTCCCACAAAATGACGACCAAACATAGGGTCAATACCTAGAGTAGCCGATTTGCGTTGCTACTCCTCTTTTACTTTTCGCTTTTTTTAGCGGTGCCCCTTCCAGATGTACCTAATCTCATCCATCTGCCTCAAATAGTTACTGAGATATGACGAATTTGGTTTCTCTTCTATATAGGAGGCGTGACACCATCCACTTTTCGACTGGATCTATTTTCTCCCGGTGCCCTTTACGTAGGAACAAATTCTCGTTTTGCTGAGATATGAAGCGTTTGGGGTTTATCTTGTATTTTTTCCAAATAACATTTGCATTTTTTTCGGGATCAGTTATTATTTAAAAAAAATAGAGTCAAATTAGAATTTATAGAATCTGTTCAGTAGTTCCAGGGATTACGCCCAACTTCCAAAGTTACAAACTTTACCTCTTAAGGTTTCAACTGTAGCTGAGATCAAGGTGACCCCATAAGTACAAAAAATGATTATGAGCACACGCACACAGGAAGTTGAAACAATTCGTGGCACACTTCAAGAATTTTTAAGAGTGAATCGAATATGAAATAAGAAAAACAGTGAATTTAAACCGTCAAAACAGTCAATTTAAAATGTCATGAAGTTTTTGATTGGATGTAGGGTAAAGCATGCTTTCCAACGCGCTAAAAACGGCAGAATCGCAAATGTCCTATTGCAAAAGTTCCGTAATAGGAAGATGACTAAATGAATCGAATGAGAAGAGATATTATTACTAAGTAAACAAAACTTTTTGAAAACCAAATATTTATATAAATATTATAAAACAAGCAAAAATAATCAACGGATTCTCAGCTTTTTTCGACCATTAGATGTGGATTAAAATTACGTTCCACGATTTAAACATGACTAATAACCAAACACATGTTAAATGAAATAGTGAACAAAATTTAAAAATAAGCTTTTATAACATACTACAACGAAAAAAAAAAACAAAAAAAATGGTAATTTCGGTTCAATCGAAGCTCTAATACCATACACACGGGGGAAGGATGGGTTTAAATAGGGGCTACCCAAAAAAGTGAGCGGTACACGTTGTACCATCTTTAAGATGCCACAATATCGAATTTCAAGTTGATATTGACGTTTTTCATACAAATGCATAAAAGTGAAGCCTTACTAATAAACAATTTAAAGTCGACTTTATTTCAAAAAGTTGACACAAAGTCGATGTTCGTACTACTTAGTAATAATTAAGTATTGCCTTTTTAAAAAAAAAATGTATTTGTCATAAAGATATATTAAATAGAAACTTAGAAGAAAATTTAATAAACGAATAAGATGTTCGTTATATAATTCATTTAAAAAATTGGTATTCACATTTATTTTTGTATATTCACAATACACATATTTATGGACCTGGAATGTCCTTTCCATCCATATGACTGGTGCAGATATCCAACTGCTTGATACCCACGATAAATTCAGGGCTGAAATCACACGAATACAGGAAATGCGATGGATCGGACAAGGCTGCTCAAAAAAAGACATCCTGTCATATATATTATTGTTGCCATGCGAGAAAGCACGAATTTGGATGCGGCACGCATCGAGCGTGTTGGATGTGCGAACGGTAAAAGGTCCCAACATCAACTCGGACCAAGGCACGCACCAGGCTCAGAAAGGTGCATGCCGCACGTCCCAACACTCAACGAAAGTTAGACGTCGGAAAGATGCAATTACAACAGACCGCCGAATCCTTTTCAGCCAGACTCCCCAACTGTTGCGGGAGTCCTCTCCAGCTTCTGAAGGTATAGGTAGGTAGTGGAGACATTTCTCCCACTCCACGGATACGGCTGCCAAGGAGGTCATTGGGCACACCAGACCTGTGACGAAACCTTGGAATAACGAGGAGTGTCACCAAGCTAGTACAGAGAAAGACACCGCTTACAGAAGAAATCTGCAGTCAGGAGTAACACGAGCTGTTAGAGAGCGATATCATGGGACGCATAAAAGGAACCAGCAGATGTTAAAATAATTAAAAAGCTGAAGAATAACAAAGCGGCAGGCTTCGATGAGCTGCCAGCTTAGTTATTCGAAACCGATGGCGAAGAGTTGGTAAGGCGACTATGCACCAACTCTTATGCAAAATATGGTCCGATGAATGCACGCATAACGATTGGAATCTCAGTGTTATTTGTCCTACCTTCAAGAAAGGAGACCCCGCTGTCTGCGCGAACTACTGTGGAATAAGTCCCTTTCAATTTGATACAAAATGTCTCGCGTACTGTGTAAACGGCTGGAGCCATACACAGATGCACTAATAGGCCAGTATCAGTGTGGCTACAGACCAAAGAGGTCGACCAGTGACCAAATTTTCACTCTAGGACAAATCCTAGAGAGACCCGTGAGTACAACAAAGACACACACCACCTATTTGTCAATTAAAACGCTGCTTTTGGCACGCCGATAAGAACGAACTTCTTCAACGCCCTATATAAACTTGGTAACCCAGCAAAGATCATTCGTCTTTGCAAACGCTATCGCTATCAAACACGCAATACGGTCACACACAGCCAAAGCGTCGTCAGAGTAGGAAAGAACCTGTCCGAACCGTTTGATACCAAAAGAGGTTTCAGGCAGGATGATGCTTTATCGTGCGACTTTTTTTAATCTCTTAATAGAGTACATCCTACGACAATGACCATACGTAGAACGGTAGGGCAAGATCTTCCGTAAAGAAGTGATGCTACTCGCGTAAGCTGATGACATTGACATCATCGGCAGAAACGAACTGCGATTTAGCATGGCGTTCTCGGAGATTGGGAAACAGTCACGTCTCATGGGCGTAGCGGTGAACGAGGACAAGCTAAAGTACTTGGTTGTCCACTCGCAGACCACTAGCGCGTCTTGGACAGTCTGTGAGTATGGAGAATTTGAACTTAAATGTTATAGAATACTTTGTCTATCTGGGAACAGAAATTACCAGCGACAACAATGTAAACCTAGAGATCAGACGAAGAATCATGCTTGGTAATCGCTGCTATTTTGGGCTGACCAAGCAAATTTGAAATAGAGCCCTCTCTCGAAGATCTATAAGACACTGATAGTCCCGGTCATGCTGTATGGCGCAGATATATGCGACAATAACATATTATGAAAACGGTGCAGCTATACCGTTTTCAAAATCTAATAATATGTTATTGTCACACTCGTGCATTTTAAATTTCAGCTCTATCCGATCAATAGAAGGTGGTCAAAATTAAGTTCCAAAATTTACGCATAACAAAAACTTATATAAAACGTTTATATTAAAGGAAGAGAAGCAGAAAATACGATACCGAACTGATTGCACTCGAATTTAGTGTGAATCGTGCATAGTACATTATAGTATATTAACTTGTAGGCGCTTCGTACTTTACTTCAACTATGTGGTCTAAACCTATTCTTTTATGTTCGGCTCAATATGAGCCCAAAACTGGTATTGACAAAAACACACAAAAACACGACCTAACACGAGCATGAAGTTACACGCACGCGCAGTCACGAAAAAGCACGGTCTAAAATGAAAATATAAAAAAACAAAAATTTATAATTCATAGAAATGTGTGTAACAGCAAAAGGAGGCGTGACAGACAGCGTACATTAATTTTTGAACACAATATCGCCGTAATCACGTTCAACAATTCGCATGACACATGTCGCCTGGTATGCCAGCAATATCAATAGGTAATCGAAAGATTTGGGACCCTTTCTGTAAACTAACGATTTAACATAATCCCAAGAAAATAATCCAAAATGGTGTTATTTCACACGATCTTTTTGACCAGCTGGGAGGGCCACTTTTGGAAATATACAAGTCACCTAACTTTTGGTGTAATAAATCCATTATAACGCGAGGTGTACGGCAAGTTGTGCCGTTGTAAATAAAAGTAGTCCACATCGTTTTCTTCAAATTCAGTGAAAAAATAGTCCGATTTCATAGCGATATCTGTTGAACTGCGTGAAACGGATAAATTTTGGCTGCCACAACCGCAATAATTTCTTCTACGTACACGCTTCTGGGCGTGTAGAGTTAGTTATAATCGTATTAGAATTTAAATTTGGACAATTTCAAACGTTGTGGCAACTTGAAATGATGTCAACTGTTGATAAACAAATATTGCCGTGCTTACGTGCTTTTTCCTGTCACAGCACTTTTGACTTGCAAGCACGAAGTTTATTTTATTCTGCACGATGGTGCACGATACGTGCACAAAAACAACTTTGGTTCTCGAAAGCATCGTGCAGCCGATTTACACAAGTGTATAGCATACATAGTTCAAACGCGAAATCGAAATAGACCGTGCTGGAGAGAATCAGCCCTATAACCAGCAACAGTCGCAGGATACAGAACCAATGTACTGTGATCACGTAGATGACGCAACCGTTATGATGAGCAATATGACACTTTCAGATGCCGGTCATATTGCGAATGCCAATGCCATGACGCCCGATTCGATGTCCGGTAATTATGTTGATGAGATGCTGATGCAGCAGCTCAGCTCCATGGGCATCACCGATCAGGAAGAGTTGATTGCTAAATTCCAGCAAATGTCCAGTAATCAAATACTACGAGAGACAGTAGTACATTATCTTGTGCTGGCCAAGTGGAATTTACAAAGTGCGCTTGGCTATTATTTTGAATATTGCAATTCAGGATCTATGCCGTCAATGAAGATAGCAAAGCGTACCCAGGAGCCAACACAACAGCATGCGGTGAGAATTGTAAATGATGGTCCAAATCGTTGGCCAGCAGGCTGTTATTTGATGTCACCAGTTCAAGCACAACGTTACAGTGTTCCGGCTCTAAATCCGGGTGGAACTTTTGATGTGGTGGCTAACATAGTCCCAAACCTACCAATTCTGTGGAGAATGTGTGTCCCGAACGGAGTGCAATTTGGCGAGAACATTTGGATGGTAACTCCCGGCATGCTGGCTAGTACCATCGATCGTTGCCAACGGTTGACGCAACTGCAAATGTCGCAAGTGGATCCCAGAAGTTATGCACCTATGAATATCATGATATGCAATGTGATCAATTGAACTGCATTCGCTGTAGACGACGCTCTGTCGCACACCTCATTACATTCGTTGTATATTTCTTTGCATTTTAATGACATTCACAGTTTTGGACAATAGAAAAAAAAACTATTTTGTTAAAACTGTATCGGCTAATATGACACGCCAAAAAGCACGGCCAGCTCCCATATCTATTTAAAACTACTTGTTAATATTGGTAGATATTTGCGCGCATTACATACCTTTGTGTAAGTGTGGAATGATCTGGAAATTCCCTCACCGTTGATTGATAACGAAATGAAAAATTCGGTCCTTGCCAAACTTTCTGACAAATTTTAAATATGATTTTTATACGACATGTGAAGGGTATAATAAGAGTAAACTAATAAAACTCAGAGAAAATGCATTAGAGATTGGAAGATAAGCTCATGCTCTTTATTCTCTCTTTGCGTCACACTCAAAATTGTGAACCTAATTTAGGGTTAAGCAAATAATTTTAAATATATTTGTATGTATTTACTCGCTTCCATAAATAATCTATTGAATAAACTTCTACCCACAAAGTTCAGCGATTTTTTAATCCCACTCAAGAAAAATATCCTTTCTCGCAACGATTTCTGCAACGTATGTCACGTGCTGCACTAATACAAGCAAAAAGAATGGGTGAAATCGAAACAAACATTTTTGCTATAAGCCACATAAACAATGCAAAATCCCACCCACATCTAAAGAGTGCACAAGTTTTCTGCAGATATTCCGAGAACAGCAGACTAAACATAAAGTATTTATTATAATACAATACGAGTACATGCAATGCAAATATATATATATATATATATATATATATATATATATATATATATATATATATATATATATATATATATATATATATATATATATATATATATATATATATATATATATATATATATATATATATAGAGAGAGAGAGAGAGAGAGAGAGAGAGAGAGAGAGAGAGAGAGAGAGAGAGAGAGAGAGAGAGAGAGAGAGAGAGAGAGAGAGAGAGAGAGAGAGAGAGAGAGAGAGAGAGAGAGAGAGAGAGAGAGAGAGAGAGAGAGAGAGAGAGAGAGAGCGCGCGCGCGCGCGCGCGCGCGCGCGCGCGCGCGCGCGCGCGCGCGCGCGCGCGCGCGCGCGCGCGCGCGCGCGCGCGCGCGCGCGCGCGCGCGACTCTCTCTCTCTCTCTCTCTCTCTCTCTCTCTCTCTCTCTCTCTCTCTCTCTCTCTCTCTCTCTCTCTCTCTCTCTCTCTCTCTCGCGCGCGCGCGCGCGCGCGCGCGCGCGCGCGCGCGCGCGCGCGCGCGCGCGCGCGCGCGCGCGCGCGCGCGCGCGCGCGCGCGCGCGCGCGCGCGCGCGCGCGCGCGCGCGCGCGCGCGCGCGCGCGCGCGCGCGCGCGCGCGCGCGCGCGCGCGCGCGCGCGCGCGCGCGCGCGCGCGCGCGCGAGATCTCTCTCTCTCTCTCTCTCTCTCTCTCTCTCTCTCTCTCTCTCTCTCTCTCTCTCTCTCTCTCTCTCTCTCTCTCTCTCTCTCTCTCTCTCTCTCTATATATATATATATTTGCATTGCATACTCGTATTGTATTGCATTGCATACTCGTATTGTATTCTAATAAATACTTTAAGTTTAGGCTGCTGTTCTCAAAAAAAAAATATTGTGTTGCAGGTAGTAACTCTTTTATTTTGTAAAGGGGACCTCTATGACATACACGATCAAAAACCTGGGTTTACATCAAGAAATGATGCAGCGAAATTTTGTTTATCTTCGAAGCCTCCGATTACGTCCGGTACAATTCTATGAACGTGTTTGTTGTTGCCTACTCCTACAAAAACATTAACATAGAAAGGGCCATACCTAGAGTACCCGTTATGCACCGATTCGCCCCTTTGTGTTTTCACCCTTTGAGAGTTTTTTTCCCGATGGCATTTTCATATGTACCGAATCTCATCCATCTGCATCTCTTAAATGGGGTCGTAGCTCCGCTCAATTTTATTCTTAAAAGCTTTTATTTGACTTCCTAGTTCACTAAAAGTTCGTAAGCAAACGAACATCCGACTTAATCAAATAATGTGCGTAACAAATTTTGTCTCTTCTCTTTATCTACTGCTTATAATTCGCATATAATTTCAAACTACGATTACATGGTCAGCACAAACTCATGACTCATCGACGCAAATGTGCCTTCAGTCGTCAGCGCAGGTCAGCGCAACGATTCAGATCGATTACATGACATCGACGCCAATCATTATAATTTGCACCGATCGTCAGCACATTATGCTGACCGTGTAATCGTAGCTTACCATTCCAAACGTCCTGAAATACAACAAATATAAAAAAAAGGTTTTTGTGCTGAGCGGGAATTGAACTTGAGTGTGAAGACCGCGAATAGCCAAATAAGTATCAAGCTTCAGAGACCATCGCATTTATCAGCGACGCTAATAGTTGTCTGTGGAACTGCTTGTCTAGAATATTAATGACAACTATGCAAGAATTTTTTTTAAATTTTATGAATTATTAGCTTTAATCATAGCTTATTAATTTGGATTTTCATATCGCTTTTCGTGTTGTGAAAAATGTTTCACACAGTCGGTGCTTGAAGATGAACTCGTTGCGGTGTCCGAAACACAGTGTCTCCCCTGCAAATAAATTTTTGCAAATCAAGTTGTTATTACTGTTCCTTTTTGCATTGAGAAAAATGTTCTTATTGTATTGACATCGAGCCAGCCAGAAAACTCCTATATTCGTAAATAAGGTCACGAAACATATTCATATCATAATAATAATTAATATTAAAATATACATTACATTAAAAAAGATATGACGCATTTGGAAAACTATTAAATGAATCAAAAAAAAAAGAACAAAAATGTGAGAACAATTTAGTTCCCCTTGGTGAAACAAGCCCGACATGGAAAATTTTTATGATGGAAACAAAGACGCAATATTCGGGATATATCGATAATGTTACGTTGGGATATATCGATGCTTCAACGAAATATGTCGGTATATTTTGTACATCCTACTTGATAGTAATTTGTTAGATGCTCGTGAATTATTGAAGCATTGGTTCTACTCATACCAAAGTTAACGTTTTCTCTTATTTATTTTTTTTTTGCAGTTGTACTTTTTGATATTTTAATAATTGCTTCTTGTTGAAAAATTGCTTCAACTTGTATTTGTTTTATATTGTATTTTTATTTGTATAGATATTAAAAATGTTGAATCAAAACGTCCTTGCTAGAATTAAAAAACTAAGTTAAGTCTAGTGTTGCCGAGCAAAGGGCAAGTTTGAAAAGTAATTATCTTTTGGTTTTTATACCATATACCCAAACAGACAAATAATATTTTTGTGCGAATTTATGTAACAGGCAGAAGGAGGCGTGGTAGACCATAAGGTATATACATACATTCTTCATCAGTATTGGAAACTGCGTCGATTTAGCCATTTTCGTTCATCTGGTTGAAAGAACAGTCCTCAGCCACTGTAAGAGCTAGAGTCCTCGTTATTAAATTTTGTAGATGTCATGTCCATAATACAGATATTTCGTCCATATATGCACACATTTTAAGACCGCATAGGTGGAAAAAAGATTGTTTGTTTCCTTTTGTTTTTTCTTTTATTAATTAATTTATTATATTAAAAACAAATTTTAATTTAAAATTTTTTTTTTTGTTGTGGGATGTAAAACTTTAAATTCTACAGGGTTACATTAGCAAGAGCGTAACGTATTTCGAAGTCGTGGATACACGACTGCTCCATCTTTACCTGTTTTTTTTTTTTTCAAACAAATTTGGGAGAATCGTTCATTCACATACGATAGCAAGTAGAAAAATTTGTAGCCCAAAAAGCGAAGAGCATTCGCAAGTTACATATTTGTACATATTCTCCAAGTAAACGCTTTCTTTCTGAATGAAAGATGCAGTGAACGAACGGGAAAAAATAACTTGACACGAATTTCTATTTAATACAAATACATGGATAAGCCGTGTAATGAACGTGGAGACTGGAAAATGTAACTAACCGAACGTTCATGTTCTAGTACATCGGTCCATGCTACGGTTACAGCGTAAACATCCTAAGTGGCTGTTGAATGCAAATCATTGAATGTCTACGGTACTTTAATAATTTAAGGAGCACACGATGTTGAATAGGGGATGTGGATGCAACCCGGATGTCATACATGAACAAGAAATTTTACAGTGACGAGCACGTGGGTAGAACTAAAATTCGAATAAAGATGAAAGCTGATTGACAACACCAAAGAAAATGGACGAGTGGATACATGTGCATAGATGTATTTTTTGTCATAGTGTGTAACACACTTTCAGACGGCCGGGATTAAATCTTAGTCAGCAGATTTGTAGCACAAGTATTATAGGGTTATGCCACAATCATTCATCGGATATATATGTATATACATGTTAGCGCGCAATGTATACCTTTATATATATATATATATATATATATATATATATATATATATATATATATATATACATATACATATACACATATACAAGTATTATATATATACATATACATATACACATATACAAGTATTATATATATATATATATATATATATATATATATATATATATATATATATATATATATATATATATATATATATATATATATATATATATATATATATATATATATATATATATATATATATCTTGCGGTTCATCCGGATTAGATTACCATCCCAGTGCAGCCGATGGATTTTTATGCTCTGGACTACGTCAACCTCATCATACAGCTCGTGGTTCATACGGATCGTAAACTTGTCGTCAACTCAAATAGGTTCAAAAGTGAGAATATAAGAGTTAAATGTCCGTATGTTAGGCGTTGAACTCACAAAAGTGATCTGCGTATGTATAAGCAAATGTACTGGTACATCAAATTCTTATACTTTTTGCGATTCGGTATTCATACACTCAGGAAGTCGGATATGGGTGTATCGATTCGACTTTTGATGATGATCAAGAATATGTATACTTATGGGGTCATCTAGGGTAGGACATATAGATCATATGTGTCAATACGTACTCACCTGGACCAGTTTGCCAGCTAAGACCCCCAATGAACATTTTTCTAAAAAGAAGAACAAAAATAATAATGGGACAATAAAACTTGAATTACATTGATATATAATCACATTATAGCATGTTTGAAAACAACCAATCCAATTGAAAGATTTAAAGTTATTGCTTAATTGTACTGTTTGCATATAAAGTAGAAAACATGAAAACAAAACTTTAACTTTAGTGGATCTGAAGCGTTGAAATCATTCACGCGAATGTTTTTAAAGCTTCCACCTCGTTTCATTCTGTGGTAAATTGTGCAAATTGAAAACTTTCCATACACAAATCGAGTTTGAAGACATTCGAAAAAAGAAATTTACCCATATAATTTTCACTCCCGCTTTCCCACTTGGGAAGGTATTTCTAAAATTTTCATGCGTTCATTTGCTTGTTGTGCAGATTTTGACACATATAACTTTTCATCCCTGATTTCCTCTTTGTGTGTAGAATTTTGCAAAATCGGCAGAACACGTGTTCAATTATTTGTTATGTGAATTATTCAATTTTATTCGATTTATTTTTTCTTGACAACTCTGAAATTAAACAGCTGACATTATTAAAAAATGGAGCGCTACACATTTGAACATATTGAACAACGTGTTATTAATGGCTGATGGAGCAAAATTAAGTGAATGCCGATTTTTCGAAACAAATCATCTTCACCGACAAGGCGCATTTTCATCTGAATTGGTTCGTCACCAAACAAAATTGTCGAATTTGGAGCTCAGAAAATCCGCACGTGATCCATGAGAAACAAATGGAACTACAACGAGCAAATATCTGGTGCGGATTTTGGATTTGGAAGTCAGACACACTTCTTTGAAAAAATAGCAGAATAGAGAAAACAATATTCTATAACCACATGTGCAACTGCCAAATTCATACATACTATAACACAAACCATCAAATTCTACGTATATATTTTTGGAAGATGGAAAGACACAAATGGGTAGAGTGGGGAGAGATAGCTTGATTTGGGCAAGCCTTTTTCCTGTGTTTATAATCTTCGCTCGCCACATTTAAGATTGATTCATGCACCTGGCCATGCTTAATTAATTTTGTAGACCCCATAAAGTGAATATTCTTGATCAACTCGGCGTGACTAGTCGATCTAGCCATCTGTCTGTCTGTCTGTATGTTGTTGCGCATTTTTTGCGGACTAATTTTTATACTATCCAGTTGAAAAATTGCACATACACTTCTCTTTATTGCAGTTTAATAGAGCCCACCGCCCACTTTAGACTTTTTGTAGGAAAAAGTTTTTTATTTTAGTCAATCAACTAAATAATTGACTTAATTGGTAGCTTTTAGCGGACGGACGCTTCACATATACATTAATGGATGGGACATATACATTAATGGATGCCCACTTTTGTCTGAAAGTTTGTAACGCATTCAAGGAAGCATCGTAGACCCCATAAAGTATATATATTCTTGATCAGCTCGACGAGACGAGTCGATTTAGCCACGTCCGTCTGTCTGTCTGTCCGTCTGTCTGTCTGTTTGTCTGTAAGTTGTTGCGCATTTTTTGGGAACTGAAAATTGTTGGTTTGGTTTGTATGGGGCTACCCCAAAAAGTGGGCGGTTCCCACCCATTAATGCATATGTGAAACATCCGTCCACTAGAAGCTATCATATCAATTATTAAGTTGATATTGACTACAATAAAAAAGTTTTTCATACAAAAAGTCAAAAGTGGGGGTGGGTTCCTATGGGGGCTACCCCAAAAAATGGGCGTGGCGGGTTAATCTTGATACTCTATTAAACTGTAATAAAGAGAAGCCCATTTTCAACTGGATAGCATAAAAATTGGTCTCCAACAACATACAGTCGGACAGACAGATAGACGGACAGGATTGTATCGACTCCTGCCTCCTTGAATGCGTTACAAAATTTTAGAGAAATTGATAATATCATTTCGCACTAAGTGTGAATGGTATAAAAATCCATCAAAACTCTCCAAACCGGAAAATTTCGAAGCAGTGGTGCTTTTTATAAGGGGACAATGCAACAACAATACACCGAAAGTGATAGAGAATTGCACTTGCAAGAATGCAATAGATATAGCATGCCTTGAAAGGTGAATGTGTTTATCATTGGATATATAGACATTCAATCATTAATTTGTCAGAAAGTTTGCAGTGCATAAAAAGAGGCATCGTAGACCATATAATGTATATACGATATATTCCTGAATGTTCGTCCAGAAGGAGGCGTTAATCGACTGCTAATATATAGTAATAGGAGTCATAACCGTGAAGAATATTTAAACTTTGGTTCTACCGAAGTTAAAGATTTTTTTTTCTTGTTTTTCAATCCAAGCTGACAAAAGGTGCGAAAAAATTTCAAATTCTGGTTACCAAAAATTATCAAATTTTCGCAAATCAGCATTGCGCTACCTATTCATGTGATGTGTATAAATCAAACAAAAACCATTGACATCAAATGTAAGGCCCACCCTGTACGTATATATGTACTGGTATATAGAATATATCAACTACAGAACGACTGAAATGGCAGCAGAAACGACATCACAAATTTAACAATGAATCAATTTACGAAACGCAAAAAATACAATGCACACAATTACTACTATATACAATAATAGAAGCAACAACTATAAGTATATGTACATATGTATGTTTGTATTTGCCGACAATAATTATGAATAAAACAACGGGTGCAGTTACAAATGCCATGACGTACTCACTCTCCCCAACCCGTGCGCCCATATATAACAAACCCACAATTGAAGATGAAGACAGTTTTCCGAGTATTGTATACAGAGTCGTAACAAATGGGGGTCTCTTTGGTGATTTTTCAGTTGCCGAATGCAGTCATATTCGTCGGCAAATCAGCTGAATATTGTTATACGGGGTGTCACAGAAATCTCTTTCGCCTCAAAATCTCCAAATATCATTAATAAAATGTAGTTTATGAATGAAATTTGTAGATTGTGAGGCGAAAGAGAGAGAGACTTACAAATGCAACAATACTTTCGATATTTTTTTGAGAGTGAAAAACGAAATAACTTCCTATATTAAATATGTACATTTCAACTATTCAATACACAAAATATTTTTATAAACATGTTTCCCACTAAAGTGGTCGAATGCGTTATGTGTGATAGCTTAGAGCCTAGAGGAGTTGATCTAACCTGTCCGTCCGTCTGTATGTCTGAAGGAGAGAAAAATTGTTTGACTATAAAAGACAGAAACTAAACTCGCGGTATAGACTTTCTGGGTGCCGCACTATTACAAGTTTATCTTAACGTTTCATAACTCGCAACCATTTCCCCGCAGTGCTACAACAAAAAACATATTCCGTATTTTTTTTTTTTTTAAATCTGCTAACCATAAAAATCAATTTGTATTTAAACATGTAGAAAACAAACAAACTAAAGTTTCGTAAACATTCACACGTATTACTCTGTGCAACTCGAAAAAAAACAAGGCTGATATCGACGGTTTTACAATGTTTGGGGCCCTAGAAATCGAACTGCATCAAACGCAAAATTGTTGAGAATGTCCCCGACTTTAACTTTTGCAGCAAACCTACCTCCAAAATCATATCTTGATTCATTTTGTACAAAAATCGCAATTCTGTACACTTTTTTTCGAGTTTTTCGCACATATTTCGCTATTATTCGGCATATCACGAAAATTAATTTGTGTTAAGCTTAGTTTTTCTTTTAAATTATTATTTTTGTTTTCATGATGGTCTATTGAAAATAATTTATTTTAACAAATACATATGATTTTGTTTGTTATTCGTCATTCTCAACTTTCTAGTTCCAACATAAATCAGCAAGCAATGAATCGAGATTTTTGTTAATTTGTAAACTGTGTTGTTATTGTTTAATTTGGCTAATTTGTACAAACATACGTATCATTTACCAGTGCTATGGCCTTGTGGATCTATGCAAATCACTGAGATTCCGAAATCCATTTTCACGCGTTATCCTTTATTATTCGGTGAATAGACGAATAAGAACTAAAAATCTTATTAGTTGTATAAAATCATATGTATATGCTAAAAATTTTTATCCAGTAGGATTCATCATAAAAAAGAAAAAAAATCAAATTCCTTAATATTTATACTATTTATTCATACGGGGGTGTCATAGAAATCTCTAGACAAGATTCCGTCTGGTGATTTGAATTTCGTAGATGTCACAGAAATCTCGGAGATTTCATTTTTGTATAGTGCACAGCCATTAGAGTTTTCTAAGATAAAAAATATGTTACATAATTTATTAATATATTGATTTTGAAAAATATCCACAACAAAATTATAATATATGTTGACAAAAAAAAGGCAATTCATTGGCAACTATGTCGTTTAGCTAAATTTTTAGTAGTCCGTTTTTTTCACATAATTATCAGCTGTCATTGTTGTTGTTGTTGCGTAAACCTGCGTCGGTTTTCAGCATTTTTATAAATTTAAATTAAGTAATAAAATGTGCTAAATGTTTAAATCCTAAGACGCAGTTACGGTGAAAATACATTCAACTTGCACATAAACAAGGTTTTACCTTATGATTTCATGAGTTTACATATGCAATCAACAATTTCACATAGCAAGAGGCTGGTGATTTCACACTATCTAAAAGAGATTTCTGTGACACCTTCGAAAGTGCTTTATGTCGGAATTGGGGTGAAAGAGATTTCTGTGACGATAGTGTGAAATGGTATTATCAGATTGTCTGATAGTTTCTAACGCATTAAAGGAGGAGGACCCCATAAAGTATATATATTCCTGATCAGCTCGACGAGACGAGTCGATCTACCCATGTCCGTCTGTCTGTACATCTGTCCGTCTGTATGTTGTTGCGCATTTTTTAGTGACCAATTTCTATGCTATCTAGTCAAAAATTGGCACATGCACTTCTAATTATTGCAGTTTAATAGAGTACCAAGATTGACCCACCACGCCCACTTTTTGGGGTAGCCCCACACAAACCTGCTGCTCTCTTTTGACTTTTTGTGTGAAAAACTTTATTAAAGTCAATATAAGGTTAAAGATGGATGTGGTGCCTTTTCATGGATAGCCGCTTAACATACGAGGCATATCCAGAAAGTAAGTGTACTGAATTTTTGTAGGTTTTAAAATTTTTTATTTAAACAAAAAAATTACGTGATACTTTAGTACATAATCTCAAACGGAGGTTTTCCCTTCCAACGAGATAACGGATGACGCCGTGTATATCGCACTTGGCGGGAGACTGGATTGACATTGTTCACGAAACGTGTTGTCGCGCCAACGTACTGACCTCGAACGTACTGACCTCGAACCGGTCTCGCTGGAAAGAGGAGAAGTCAGGCTACACTGCAGTGTTGCCACCATGACGAAAATAAAATCCCTCCGGCCGTGAGAGCCTCAGTACACTTACTTTATGGATATGCCTCGTACATAGACTAATGAATCGCCGACTTTTTGAGGTAGTCCCATACAACCCCACAGCTCACATTTATGCATTTGTATGAAAACGTCAATATCCGCTTGGAATTCGATATGGTGGCATCGCGTTCATAACAACGCGAATTTCGCGAAGCACCACGCAGCAAATTTTGATGAAAGACCTCCACCTTTACCCGTACAAGATTCAGCTCACTCACGAGTTCAAGCGAGCAGATCATGCACAGCGTCGGCAATTCATTCAATGAATTGAGTAAACAATTTTTCTTTCCGTATAATGACTGTACTAATTAGTCTTCAGAAAGTCAACTTCGATTTTAGTAAAGGCCTAATCAGATATTTGTATATTTCAGCTGCTGCTTTAGGCTGCTATCACTTTCAGCGGAAATTTCTTTAGTTTTGAAGTAAGATACAGAGGTAACATAATAAAAGATCCTCTTGACGAGGAAAGATTTTGATTATACTCTTCCCACAGAGTGTGAATAGTATAATAATTTATCAAAATTTTTGACACACTTTAAAGGAAGCATCGAAGACCCCATAAAGTATATATATTCATAATTAGCATGACAAGAAGAGTCTATCCAGCCATGTCCGTCTGTCTGTTTGTGCGTTACTTTCCTACTCCCTCAAGCTTTGAAACATTGGTCTGAAACTTGGTATGGAGACTTTTTATAACCAGAAGTAGCACAATTTCAAAAATGACAACGATTTATCCACTAGAAGGAATAGCTAAAACACAAAAATTATTAACTTTATCAAAGTATTCAAAATTATTCAAAAATTTAAAAACTGAAGTAAAACACCAGCGTTGACAACCAAGCGAGCGTTTTATTTTGTTTTTCATTTGTGTTGCTGGAATTGATTGTAATAAACGAATGTAATTGGACGTTCCTCACGTTGCTAATTTGTAATGCTGTAAAATACATTTTTTCTTCTAGGACATCAAGTATTTTCATCGGGTTCACAAGTGCATGTACAATTCGTTCCAACTTGATGTCAGAAAATTTGTGAGGTGTAAGCAGGCTTTCGTCACGTAGTTTTAACTAGTCAAGATTATGTTTTATTTGATATCAGTTATTTTTATAGAGAAGATGAATTGAGTGTTTGGCTAGAACAATAAATGAAACATGTGTATTGTTTAAAGCTTCTTAAATGAACTTTAAAATTTGATGGTGCTATATTCTTTAGAGGTCTATTCTGAACATAAGCGAAATGTTTAATTAGAATTGACAAACAATTAAAATTAATCACAAATAGAAAAAAACGTTAAATTCGTTGGAACCGAAGCTTTAATATTCTTCACACTTGCCTTTTTTGCTGGACAGCGCTAGTGTTTTACTTCAATTTAAAACTATTTAACATATATATGTATATTCTGCCGCGCAGTTAACAAAAAATTTGTAAATAGATGTAAAAAAAGACAAGAAAAAATGCTGCAATCTAGTCTGTTCGACTTCAAGATACCCTGTACCTTTTTAATGACCGATCTGGACATACAATAAAATATTTTAATTAATGAAAAGTTTGAATAAATTAAAAATAAATACAAAAAATGTTCAAGTTAAGACACGTTAAACATAAAAATGGAGGGCAAGTTTGTATGGGGCTACCACTTCTAGAGTCCCGATATGGACCTAAGCAGTAAGTTTTATGAGAATTTCTTAAATTTCTAGCGGAATTAACAACTTAAAAGGGGCCATGTCTGTATGGGGGCTACCACTTAAAGTGATTTTGGCATGTTCCCTTAATACACTTTATCTGAAGAGAAAAAGGCCTAAATATCCAAACTTGAAACCTCTATCTCTTATAGTCTCCGATACATTTACGTTTAAACAGCCGGTCGTACGGACATGTCTATATCGACTCGTCTTCCAGAAAATTATATTAAGCCGTGCTCCCTTTGCTCCCTTTTGCGTTTTGCAATATCATGCGCAAGTTTGAAACTTGCTTTCAAACTTGCTTCACAACTAAACCAACTTCTACTGAAAGTGACAACCTACTAAATTTAAAAAATCTGATTGAATCTTTACTGAAAAAGCAAAACGCAAAAATAAGTGGACATGGACCGCGGCAGATAATATTAAAATTTGCTCATTCTCAGCAGGAAAATCTGAGTAAAAAACCTCTTGACGAGGTAAAAATCAAGTGACGAAAGCATACTTGGAACAAACAAAACTACTGATATAAATTTTGTGACGATATATTTATATTTTTCATTTGTATGGTGGGAATCGATTGTAATATGTAATTAAGCCTTCGTCATGTTGCGAAGTAGTGGTGAATTTTCAAGAATATTCTTGAGTAGAGAAATAAATTCATGTCTTAGTAAAAGAGCTGTATTTTATAGTTTAAAAAGATTAGCAACATGACGTGGGACATTTCAATTGAATTGAAAAAAAATTACAATAAATTCATTAAAAAAAAAGCATTAAATTTTTATTTAAAAACTTAAACTTAAAAACTTAAACTTGTTCTTTTAATAAACTTTATTTGTAATTTGAAAAGGAGAGTCTAAATATTCATACTTGAAGTCTCTATCTCTTATAGTCTTCGGGATATTTTCGTTCAAGGAGACTGTCGGACAGACAAACGGACAGGACTATATAAAGCATGCTGATGAAGAATATATATACATAATGGGATCTACCACTTCTCATTCTGCCTGTTAAATAGATTTCCACATAATTAATATTCCTTTTTACCTTATGGTACCGGGTATAAAAAATATACATTTGTTTTTGTATAATAAATACATATCAATTTATGGCAGTAAATGTGCGAGATTAAATAACCAATTTTTTTTATTGGCGATTTGTACTTATACATACATATATATGTTATTTCTTGCATGCATATCTATATATGTACATATGAGTATATACAAAAACAATCCAAAAAATAAAACTGTATAAGAGTATAACAGGTTTATGTTACCGCTGCGTAATAGTAACAGCCACTTAACAGTAACAGCAGCTTAACAGTAACAGCAGCTTAACAGTAACATCAGCTTAAAGTAACAGCCATTAGTATGACGCAGTAGGAAAAATAACTAATTTTGCACACTCTGATATTTGCGATGTTATATCTCTGCTCACGGAATTTTCACAGAAAAGTATATTTCAATTTTTGGCAAAATCGCAAAATGTACTTTTCAATATTTATTTTGACATATATTTTTTTAAGTAAGTACTGTACATCACCATGTTAGCCATTGAAGGTATTCAAAGGATCTTTCCAACGAGCTATTATACGTTGAAAAATATTAAGCCGTTTGTACACAGTAACCAATTGAAATTAAAGCTTATTCTGAGCTTTTCCCGCCAAAATCCTCCATTTTGAAAAAAGTTCTAGAACAAAAGAGTCTTAATTTTTTGTGTACTAAAATCCTGTATCAATAAAATTTTGGTTTTCTTAAGGATTCAAGCAAACAAACAAACACAAACTATTTCATCAACCCGTCAAAAATTTCCAAAATTCATAACATTTGAAATCGGTCCACCCAATTTTTGTGATCTTGGGCTCGTTTTACTCGTATCGGCATCAAGAATAAATAAAAAATAATTTTGAGGTGATAGCCCCCCTCGAGCTCCAATACCGTTAATGGTGAGTATTTTTCAACGCCCTATATTTCAGACTGGGGTGATCCGATACTATATGTTTTAACATTTTCTGAAAGTATGTTTCAAGACCTTTTTAATGGTATATAACACGTTTCGATCGGACTTACCAGTAAAAACTTTGATATTGCGCGTATAATATAGTGCTCGTGCAGCAACCACACTGAGGTGGGCTTTCGTCACTTGCGTGGACTTCCGTCCACAATGATTACGATAAATAGTCCGTCAGTTTTCATCGAGTTCTATGGAGGAGATCCAGAGATCCAAAATTCTGATATTATGTAAATGATGATATACCTTTGGTCACAGAAATTTCACAGATCAGTATCATAAACTTAAATTTGCCCAATCTCTCTCGGCAAATCAGCAGTATGTAGTTTTTGAAATTTATTTTGATCTATACTTTTTAAGTAGCGATGGTGCTCATGGGCTTACCGTAGGGCAGGGGTTCAAAGAGAAAAGTCATTGCGTAGAAATAAATAGTTTATTTGGCACTTCTCGGTAAAGACAAATGATTTCGACCTACTCAACTTTATAGACATATTAGTCAAAACAATGATTTCCTCTTCTTGTCGCTTCCACCCCTTCTCCAATCACCACTTGCGCTGCCACATTGCCTCACTTTTTTGGGTAGCCCAACAAATTAATTGATATCATTTCAGTAATAATGACCCATAATAATATTTGCTTATGTATTACTTTTGTTTAAGTATTTAATGTAAGGCCTACAAAGCCAAAATTTTAGTTACGATCTAACAAAAAAAAAAAATGTTAGAGACCTTGTTTTACGGACAACCCTCGTGTACATATGCGAGTTTTGATCTTAAAATTCTCTCCTTGGAGTAATTGGTGTCTTTGACAGTTTTTGTGTGTAGCGATGTACCTACTTGCATACAAAAATTTATTTGAATGAATTGATATATGTTTCAGTTCTTGAATCGTGGTTGTGTAAGTGTGAGAGTACACGTTTTTGTATGAGTGTAACTTTTTTAAACTAAAAATAAAGAGGAAAATGAATTGTATTAATAGCCATGAACATATTTATTTCTGTTTCTTTTTTTTTCGTTTTGTGTCTATTTACTTTTTCATTTGCCTTTACAACGACCAGTTGATGTTTAACTTGAAAGCGGACTCTAGCCCTTTAAAATATATTTTCATCTGTATTCATTTGTACAAGTATGTACATATACTTTATATACTTCACAAGCTGTCTACATAGTTTTTTGCCAGTATTTAGAAGAGTCTTTTTTATCGTCAATCGTTTCTTCAAAGTTACTTAATGTTAGTTATTCGGAAGACATTTTATACAGAAATAAGACCAGTTGTTTTAATTCACATAATACCATTTACATTTGTACGGCATTTCAACCAATTGCGTCGAAAAGTTTCAGAGATAAGACTTTTTACCTGAGGGCGTAGTACCACCCATTTTTCACTTGTTTTTAATTCACCCACTACCATTTACATTTGTACGACATTTCCACTCTCTGCGTCAAAAAGATTCAGAGGTGAGACTTTTTATATAGGGGCGTGACACGGCCCATTTTACCAGCGTCAATTTCTCATAATGTCCTTTATATATACACATATACACACGAATTTACTAACAAATATATACGATATATATACAATAGTTTATATTTGTTCAGTTCTATTTTTAAGTGTACGTATAAATACCTGATATTGCAAATTCTGATATTATGTAAATGATGATATACCTTTGGTCACAGAAATTTCACAGATCAGTATCATAAACTTAAATTTGCCCAATCTCTCTCGGCAAATCAGCAGTATGTAGTTTTTGAAATTTATTTTGATCTATACTTTTTAAGTAGCGATGGTGCTCATGGGCTTACCGTAGGGCAGGGGTTCAAAGAGAAAAGTCATTGCGTAGAAATAAATAGTTTATTTGGCACTTCTCGGTAAAGACAAATGATTTCGACCTACTCAACTTTATAGACATATTAGTCAAAACAATGATTTCCTCTTCTTGTCGCTTCCACCCCTTCTCCAATCACCACTTGCGCTGCCACATTCCTCTGCCCCTTTTTTATACCGGCAAAACCTTCTCTGTTTCTAAAAGCATATACACACCAATTTTTACGGCGAAGCCCTTCAAAAAATTAAATGTGAAGTAAAAGACCAGTGTTAACTTCGGTAGAACCGAAGCTTTTATACTCTTTACCGAAGAGCCGAAGCTTTTATACTCTTTACACTTGCCCTTTTCTTGGCAAAACTGGTCTTTTACTTCACATTTAATTTTTTGAAGGGCTTCGCCGTGATAATTGGTGTGTATTTGCTTTAGAGGAACTGAGAAGGTTTTGCCGGTATAAAAAAAAAGGGCAGAGGAATGGGGGTAGCGCAAGTGGTGATTGGAGAAGGGGTGGAAGGGACAAGAAGAGGTGTAGGAGAATCGGAGGAAAAGCAAAGAAGCATCTGGAAGGTGGGGAAGGAGTGGCAGGGGGAAGGAGTGTCAGGGACAAGGAGTGGCAGGGGAAAGGGCAGGGCTGCGTACAATGTCGCAGGGACAACTAGTTTTAAATATATTCTGCTTTGCACTTAACAAAGAATATGTAAAAACTATTTGTAAATTATAAGTGCTATTAAGTTTTAAGTGTACTATGTAAGCTATACCTTCTAATATACCTTTTAAATCGCTGTCATTTTGATACTTGTGTTTCTTACGGTTATAAAAAGTCACCATACCAACATTCAAAATATTAACGAAATAGGCTCTGACAAGATGAGAGACAGACAAACAGACAGAAGGACCTGGCTAGATCGACTCGTCTTATCATCCTGAACATGAATATATGTACTCGTATATAGTCCGATGCGTCCGTTAAGGCGTTGCCAACATTGTGACAAAATTATAATACCATTTGCACTTTGAGTGAAGAGTTTAAGTAGTGAAGTAATTTTACTTACCCTGGATCATTGGGCGCCTCGGATGATGAAATAGGATCCACCTCTATTGGTTGTTGTTGTTGGATGGTATGATCAATCTTCATATCCATTTCTTTACCGTGAAGCGTATTATGACCTTACAAATCAATTGAAAGTAAATTTGTTGGCTGATTTCCGAAGCAGACTGATTTAAAGTGAAAATGCTAGTGGTGGTGCTGGTGCTGGAGTTTGAATAAAGCTTTGTAGGTTTTAGCCAAGTCGACACCGATTACTAGCGCTTTAAGTATGAAATCTACGAAGACATTAAAGGCTACTGCGGCAACGGAGGTAACAAACGTTTTATTAATTAAATCGTTGGCATTTACCAAGGCATGGATTACTTTTAACGGCATTTATTTTGTAGTAATAGCTATTTGCTTACTTTGTTGATTGTAAACATTTACAATTTTTTAATTCTATATTATGACACTAATTGTATAAATATTTATAAACTTATTTGTTTTATTATTATTGTATCGATCACATTGTTTCCTTTTTTAAATTTTCTGAAAATAGTTAATAGACATACCGAAAAACCGACTAGTCTCAACGGTATAATCAAAAATATATATAATTTGTGGAGTCTTCGACGCCTCCATTACGACTTTATATTTTCTTAGCTACTTTGTACGACATATTACAATACAATAGTTAATTACTAATCAAATTTCAGCTTAATATCTTAAATGGTTTTAACCCTGCGTTGATGAAAGAGTCAGCCAGGTCAAGCAATTTATATAAGTAGGTTTTTGAGGTAGTATTCAACAATTTTTTGATTTTTCATTGTAGTTAATCAGAAGATATTGTTTTAGCCAATTTATATAATAGAGGTATCACCTCTTTACATTAGGCAATAAATGCACACACACACTGAAAACAAGTAATAAGCGCTTACACGTGACTTGTAATTGCAACAATTGAGATATAGAATATAATCGCGAGAAGAAAGAAAGCTAAAGAACTATATGAATTGTAGCATCTCCTATACTCCTATAATTCGATTATTTTCGATTGACATGCCACACATTCACATTCGAATGTGTATTAAGTTTTGTCTTGAAATTCACTTTAAAAATAAAACTAATAAAAGTTACTAGTAGTATATATATATATATATATATATATATATATATATATATATATATATATATATATATATATATATATATATATATATATATATATATATATATATATATATATATATATATATATATATATATATATATATATATATATATATAGAGAGAGAGAGAGAGAGAGAGAGAGAGAGAGAGAGAGAGAGAGAGAGAGAGAGAGAGAGAGAGAGAGAGAGAGAGAGAGAGAGAGAGAGAGAGAGAGAGAGAGAGAGAGAGAGAGAGAGAGAGAGAGAGAGAGAGAGAGAGAGAGAGAGAGAGAGAGAGAGAGAGAGAGAGAGAGAGAGATATATATATATATATATATATATATATATATATATATATATATATATATATATATATATATATATATATATATATATATATATATATATATATATATATATATATATATATATATATATATATATATATATATATATATATATATATATATATATATATATATATATATCTATATATATATATATATCTATCTATCTATCTATCTATCTCTCTCTCTCTCTCTCTCTCTCTCTCTCTCTCTCTCTCTCTCTCTCTCTCTCTCTCTCTCTCTCTCTCTCTCTCTCTCTCTCTCTCTCTCTCTCTCTCTCTCTCTCTCTCTCTCTCTCTCTCTCTCTCTCTCTCTCTCTCTCTCTCTCTCTCTCTCTCTCTCTCTCTCTCTCTCTCTCTCTCTCTCTCTCTCTCTCTCTCTCTCTCTCTCTCTCTCTCTCTCTCTCTCTCTCTCTCTCTCTTATATATATATATATATATATATATATATATATATATATATATATATATATATATATATATATATATATATAGAGAGAGAGAGAGAGAGAGAGAGAGAGAGAGAGAGAGAGAGAGAGAGAGAGAGAGAGAGAGAGAGAGAGAGAGAGAGAGAGAGAGAGAGAGAGAGAGAGAGAGAGAGAGAGAGAGAGAGAGAGAGAGAGAGAGAGAGAGAGAGAGAGAGAGAGAGAGAGAGAGAGAGAGAGAGAGTAGCGACTATATATATATATATATATATATATATATAACATGTTGGCGTACTACTGCTCCACATGCTCTTAAATAGTAGCCACAACCTTTGCTACAGACGGCCGTAGTGACATGGTATAAATATTATGGTAAAAAACACATTTCATGGCATATAATTTCTTTAATATAAGTAGTTCAGTTTGTACGAATTCATTGAAGTCACTACTCTATATTAGTCGGAGCTAGTCTGCCACGCCCACAGAAAAGAGAAACCCCAAAACCATCATTATGTCCAACCGAGGTTTAGCTCGAATTAGACCAATTATTTTTATAACACAACTTCTTTCTTTAGATGGTAATACGCAACGGAAGGAGCATGTAAAAATGTCATTGTGGCAATCAAAGATTTCGCATTTTAATTATTAAATGATTTTTTTTTTGTATTTGTATTTAAAATCACTAATTTGAGTTTGCAGTTTCTGACTTTTTCTTTCTTTTTTTTTTGGTACTATATACATACATACATATGTAAATTATTCACTTCTGCAATTATTTGCATTGCACATTTTTCATGTCATTCAAAAACTTAAACAAATGATAATAAGTAAGGTAAATTATATTTTATATTATTTATTTTTATTATTTTATATATGTATATTATCTATTCACTAAACGAAGCGTTCGCAATAAATGACGGGACGTCACTAAATCTGATCAAATTGCAATGAAACTAAGTTGCACAATCATTGCATTTATTTTACTTAAAAAAAAAAAAAGCCGGTTGCCACAAGAAAGAGAAGAAAAGCTTTAAAAAAGCTTAAAACGTAAGAGAAGAGTACGAGAGCCATAAGCTTTCTAGAGTATGGACCCAACATGTTGGGTGTATGAGCTTTTGATGAAAGAAGCTCGAGAGGCTGAAATCGAATCGAACGCGCGTCATTAAATATTTATTGAACAATATAATATGTAATATATATTTATAATTCTATCGCTGGTTCCACGCTCTCGCTTGCACGTGACAACTTTTCGTATGTTCATCGATTTAAAAGACGTTATCACGTCAAACATTTTATTTGTTTTAAGCCCAATACTGAGATCAATGAACATTTTTGATGCTGAAATTGTTAATTATTACTGCTATGTCAAAGAAACGAAAAACAGTGTTCCCAAATCAACATGAAATACTAAAATCAGATATTTATTTGGTCCACACATTTTGATTTTTTTTGGGTTTTTCTGACGTCAATGCAAAAGGTCTTTGTCACCTGTTTTTTGAGTATATAAAGTATTTTCGGTAGAAAACATTTTTGTTATCCGAGTACTCGATGAAAAACAGTTCGAGGCGAAATTTTTTGATTGCTGTTTGACAACGTTTTTTTTTATATTAAGTTTTTTTGATATCAAAAATTTTTATCAATCTCAGTATGGAGCTTTATATTAAAAAAAAAAAACGAAACACATCTGCGTATGGCCAAGGATAATCTAAATGTCCAAGTTTAAAGTCTCTAGCGTTTATAATATCTGAGATCTGTTGTCTAATACATCCGGAAAGGGAGACGAATAACACATCTGTCATTCGTCGCGAGTGGTTGTGTATGTGACCGAGCTCCGGAAAATTCGATTCAATTCGATTCTAAAATAATACAATAATAAAAAAATATTATTTAATGAAGAGTGCGGTTGCGCATAAGCAACTTTCTGTTTTTCTTTAAATTTGAAGTGAACAACGCAACGCAAAAAAAAAATTAATAAAAAAAAAAATTAGCATCTCTCCCTACACCAGCACCATTGAAATCAAACGCCAACAACAAAAATGAAAAAATCCCGCAAGCTCAAAAGTGTGCGATGTAAAGAAAATAATATTTCGGCAATACAAACTGGAATTGACCGCTACATTACTATTATTAAGCGCAAACGGAGTCCCCAAACAAATATGAATGAGAATAATTTAAAATTTAATAAAATAAACTCTGAAAGCGTAGTGGGACTACACATATGCAAAATAATATTTTTGCGCTGCTAGAAGAGTCGACTGTAAATGATGTCAGTACTGAAGGTGCCCCAATAGTCAAGCAAGTCAAACCTCCGCCAATATATTTACGCGAGCAAAGCTCGAATGCACTTATAACTGAACTAACTCAGCTAATAGGAAATAATAATTTTCATATCGTCCCGCTCACTGAAGGCAGTATAAGAGAAACTAAACTGCAAATTTACACTGAAAACAATTATCGTGTTGTTTCAAAATAATTAACGGACTCAAAAAAAAAGTTTTTATACCTACCAGCTAAAAAGCAGTAAAGGTCTGCAGATTATTATCAAGGACATTGAGTCAACTGTGGATCCTTTAGAAATTAAAAGTGCACTTGAAGAAAAAGGTTTTTCAGTGAAAGTGGTGTAATGTCATAAATAGGAACATAATCCGTCAACCCATGTTAAAAGTTGAACTGTTGAACCAGATACCAAACCACTTAAAAAAAAATGAAACTCATCCTATTTATAACGTTCAATACTTGTTGCATCGACACATTACAGTGGAAGAGCCTCTCAAGCGAAACGATCCCGTGCAATGTACCAACTGTCAGGAGTATGGTCATACAAAATCGAACTGCACCCTACATCCAGTTTGTGTGGCTTGCGGTGATCTCCACACCTCTTCTAGCTGCCCTGTAAACAAAAAAGACCCAATGCCAAAAAATGCAGTAACTGTGGTGGCAATCACACTGCTAACTACAGAGGCTGTCCTATTTATAAGGAATTAAAAAGCAAAATAATGCAACACAAAACGAATGCTCGCAGCTGCTCAGATCCAAGTCATGTTACTATTTCTCAAGAGACCAATATGGCTCAAATAGTTAACCCTGGTATTTCATACGCAAACGCCCTAAAATTAAACACTAACTCAGATGCACAAAATATTACCCAAATTCCTGCAACCCCACTTACGGATAATATTTATAGCACGCGCACAGAAAATTTGTGTAGTGTAACATCCCAAAAAAGCTCAATGGAGACAATAATGGCCAATTTTATTCAGTGCATGACACAGTCTATGCTAATGATGCAAAATATGTTCAAAGAATTGATTATAACTCAATCTTTTATCCTGCAAAAACTGTCTACAACATAATGGGAATTTTATGGATTACTCTATGGAATGCAAGCGGTGTATCCCAACACAAACATGAACTCGGTAATTTTCTGGTAAGAAACGAAATAGACGTCATGCTACTCTGTGAAACACACCTCACAAATAAAAATAATTTTCATATACCTGACTTTACGTTTTATTCCACCAATCACCCAGATGGCAAAGCACACGGTGGAACAGGTATTTTAATTCGCAAACGCATTAAGCATTTCTGCCTAGAACCTTATTCCTCAGATTACTTACAAGCAACCTCTGTTTACATCAAAGGAAATCACGGAAACTTGACTCTCTCAGCGGTATATTGCCCTCCAAGGTTTACAATAACTGAGGACTGCTTCAAAAGCTTCTTTAATTTACTTGGAAACCGTTTTATTGCCGCTGGTGATTATAATGCTAAGCACCCACATTGGGGATCCCGCTTAGCTAACCCCAAAGGAAAGCAATTATATTTTGAATCCCCCGGAATACCTACTTACTGGACAACAGACTCAAAAAAAATGCCGGACTTAATCGACTTCGCCATTACTCGAAACATTCCTCGAAATTTAATAGAAACAGAAGCTGTTACAGAGCTCTCCTCTGATCACTCTCCAGTTGTGTTTAATCTATTGGAAGATCCCAAAATGTATAATCCACCTCATATGCTAACATCGGGGAAAACAAATTGGCTTAAATATAAAAAATATATAAGCGCGCATATACCCCTTTATGCCACTATGAGCTCTGAAGGTGAAATCGAAGCCTCAGTAGACGCTGTCAACTCAGTATAAATCGCCGCTGCAAATAACTCAACCCCTAGGGTTAATACGGAACCAAAAAGGCACTATATAAAAACTAATAGTGAAATTGAACGCTTACTAGTTGAAAACCGACGTCTAAGGCGAGAGTTTCAAACTTCTAGATCACCCGAATTTAAAAGGCGTTTTGTAGTTGCCAAAAATAATTTAAGTCGAGATTTAAAATCCGATGAACATCTTCCTCAAATGAAATATTTTGAACGGCTTTCTCCGTTTCGCTCAAAATTCTCGCTATGGAGTGCGCAAAAATGTATCAAACCTCCTATAGAAGTTGATTCGCCAATCAGAAACTTCTCTGGAAATTGGGCTCGTAGTCACGAAGAAAAAGCCAACGTATTTGCAAGTTACCTCCAGAACACTTTTCAGCCAAATCCACCTACAAATGGATTTTTGATGCACCAACAAGAAACCATTCCCTATCCCTCCACCAATTCACTGAAAACACACATATGCGAATTAAAATGCATAATACAAACGAAATTAAATGCAAAAAAGCTCCTGGCTACGATCTCATTACGCCTAAAATGATTATTGAGCTTCCGAAATTTCTAGTAAAGCTCTTTAATAAAAGATAAAACAAAGCCCGAATCATATAGGCCCAAAGCTTGCTCCCGTGCCTATCTAAACTATTTGAAAAAGTACTCCAACTGAAACTATCAACTCATCTGGAAAGTCTTAATATAATACCCTCTCATCAGTTTGGATTCCGACCAAAACACGGAACCATCGAACAAGTGAATCGAATTACTAATGAAATTAGAACCGCTTTTGAACACCGAGAATACTGCTCAGCTATATTTCTCGATGTAGCGCAAGCGTTCGATCGAGTCTGGCACGATGGTTTAATACACAAAATAAAACTTCTACTCCTACAGAATACTCACAATTTACTCAAATCATACTTAACAGAGTGTTCAAGGTTAGGCACAAAGACTTTATCTCAAATTCATACCCGATTCAAGCTGGTGTACAACAAGGCAACGTGCTAGGTCCAACCCTCTACTTAATATTTTCTTCGGATATGCCCACAAATACTCGCCTGTTAACATCTACGTTTGCGGACGACACGACAATACTGAGTCGTTCACGATGCCCTCTCAAAGCTTCAAGAGACATAGATGCTCATCTTAAACTTATTGAAGAATGGTTGGCAAACTGGCGCATAAAAGTGAATGAACTGAAGTGCGAACATGTGACATTTACCCTGAACAGAGACACGTGCCCACCGGTCACCCTAAACAACTCAACAGTTCCTCAATCGAATGATGTTGTATACCTTGGCGGCCACCTCGACGGTCGCCTAACTTACAGGAAGCACATTGAATCTAATAACACTCAAATGAGGTTAAAGGCGGCACGCATTAACTGGCTTATTAATTCCCGTTCTCCCCTGTGCCTAGAATATAAAGTGCTTCTTTACAACCGCACTATAAAGCCAATATGGCTATACGGATCTCAAATATGGGGTAACGCAAGCAATAGCAATATTGAAATCATTTAACGAGCTCAATCTAAAATTCTACGAACAATTACCGGTGCTCCCTGGTACATTCGTAATGAATCTATTCACAGAGATTTAAATATACCACCTGTTAAATCGGAAATAGCCCGCACTAAAAATAAATATAGTATAAAACTGATACAACACCCTAATCCACTCGCTCGATCACTAGCTTTGTCCAATACGACGTCGCGGCTAAAACGAAAAGATCGCCCAGCCCAGTAACAAAGATGCTTGCGTTCCCATTTAAACTCAAAGCTACCCACAGCACGAGTTTAAAATTATTTTAATTTTTTTAGGTTAAGAGTTGCTTCCTTATTGTCGCATACAACAGAAACTGAATTCAAGTACATTACTAACTGAAACTGAATTTTAGAATTCTGTCGTCCGCAGCAACAGAAACTAAATTCAGTACATCAGCAACTGAAACTGAAAGAAGTACTTTTGACTTCTTTCTGTTACTGAATGACAGAAATCTCAGCTGTTTTGCCATTCACTATTTGCAACACAAGCTTTAGCAACTCGAGTTTTTCGAGTTGTTGTTGTTTTTTGTTAGTTTCAGTTATGCGGCAACCCCCCACTGAAACTGCAACTGAATAAATGTTCAACAGAAACTGAAAATCAGTTTCAGTTTCTGTTGTGTGCTACAACAGGCCTTTAGTCTTATATATATAAGAGATCCAATAAATTATGAAAAAAAAAAAAAATAAATAAACAAATTTCCAATCGAAAGGGGGAAACGATGGTGAAAATTTGTATTTGAAAATGATATTTGGGACTTTTTTTCTTTCTTTAATTCTTGTTAACCTACCCATAATTCAAAGAAAATTCATTCTTGAAATAGTACATTTTTTTTATACTATAGACACTGAATTTGAATAGTATTATCAGTTTGTCTGAAAGTTTGTAACGCATTAAAGAAGGCTTAGTAGTAAAGTATACATATGTTTTTGGTCAGCTCGACGAGGCGAGTCGATCTAGCCATGTCCGTATTTCTGTTCGTCTGTTTTTATTGCAATCAATATCTATGTACATGAATTTTGGATTTTTGGAAATTTTTTTGAAATGACGGCTTCTTATGGAGGGGCTAACAAAAATATAAGGGGCGTATCACGCCCACTTTTATGGGTAGCCTCCTTTGAAATTGAATAAAATAAAAAATCCAAATTACGTAATTAAATTCAAAGTCGAGACCGCAAATATTTTGTATTATTCTATATATATTTACAATATGATTTAATATTTCGTGTAAATAGTATTAGTCGATGTAGTTACATATGTCGTGTGTCCGTCCGTCGATCCGCCCGAAACTGAGAAGGAATTTCGGTATATATTAACTACTAATCCATAGGAAAATGCACCCACAAATTGTATCACGTTAATTTTCTGAGACAATGGTATATTTGTGTTTATCGATTTATGATTTTACTTAAACCATTGCCCAGACTGCGCAATCGAAATGAACAGAATGATGATTTTATTATACATCTAATGGTAACCAATTCGTTTCGATGGAATGCCATTGGTTGAGTTTCAGAAGATGAAAGTTCTATTGTGCACCTTTTCACCAAAAAATGATTCCAATATCCAATGTTTCGCATTTTTAATCGACCGAACAAGATCAGACAAAATAGGTGTTCGTACAAAAACATAAAAATGGGTGGTGGGTTCGAATGTGGCTTCCTGTTAAAAGTGGAAGAGACAGGCAAATTAATATATATGTGAAGAGTGCGTCCATAAGAAACCACCATATTAAATGGCAAGTTGAAATTGATCTTAATAAAAACATTTTTCATACAATAACTTTCAAGTGGTTGGTGGGTTTATATGGGACCTATATTTAAAAAGCTCTCAGCGTTAAAGAAATTTACCACAAGTAAATGGTTCACGTGGTTATTATTCCATGGTTGAGGCTGCAGAAAGGTGCAGAAGTAGTTTGTATACACTTTTTATAATATTATACTCAGATATATATGAAGTGCTAATATGAAGTTTACTTAAATTCCCTTATCTATAGTTACAAATAAATACAATTTATTTGTTTGATTATGAATTCGAAGGCATTTTCTTAAGCTCATATGGTTATTTGCAATTTACCAAAACGGAATATGCTCTTTTTTAATTTTTGTCTGCCTACCACTCTGTCTATTTGTAATCTTCAATTATTATGGTTTCGCGCGATGTTAAGATGGTGCTTTCTAGTTCAATATATAAT
This sequence comes from Leucophenga montana, assembly GCA_035044765.1. NCBI lineage: Eukaryota > Metazoa > Arthropoda > Insecta > Diptera > Drosophilidae > Leucophenga > Leucophenga montana. The sequence continues at coordinate 66,654 of JAWNNQ010002108.1, forward strand.
GTGACTTTAACTTCCGGCGCACCTGGGTCCGTAGGTATAAACTTGGTACTTGATGTACGAATATTTTATTAAAAATGTTCCATTTTGTAACTTTAGACTGCTCACATATTTTGTCGATTATTTAAATATTATCGCAAAATATCTCGGTGCACACGTTTTCACCATTTCATCTACCCAGTTCTACACTTGTCTGATTTCGACGAAAATTTCATTGGCAGCTATAGGACTTCTGTGTTTATCTTTTTGTGGGAGAGGGCACGCACTATTATAATATAAACACTCATTTTATTTTTTCAGTATTTACTGCTTTCTTACGGCAATTTTGTATACAAGGTAATCAAATATACAAGTTTTAATTTATCGTAACTTCTCAACAAACGCTCATTTTACTGCTTTATTATTTACTGCTTTCTTACGACACTTTTGTCTACAAAGTAATGAAATATAATTTATAATTTATCGTAATTTCTCTTCATTTAATTATGAAAAAAAAAACAAAAAAAAAATTATACACTCACATCGTTTTTAACTTTACACAATGTCCTATATATTTTCGTTTAGCATTACGCCGTCGCTGGTTTGGGTGGAGTGTCTGTCGTCGCCGGCTGATCCTTTTCCTTATTCCAACTCTTAAGACCCTCAGGTAACGAGGTGTCTTCTTCAAACGATCCCGTGCCTTCGACAAACTCTTCGTATGTAGACTTTTCTTTAAAAGGACGTGGGCCAAGTAACTCAATCATATCATTACGATTTAATACCTCGTTCTGTAACAATCGCTCAGCAACACAACGCACATCCTCCTTATGTTTCGTCAGAAGATCAGTGGTTGCTGAATGTGCTTCCTTAATAATCGTACGAACTTCACTATCAATCATTTGTGCCGTATCCTCTGAGTATGGCTTTGAGAAAACCGGATCACCACTCTGACCCACATCGAAACTAACCTGGCCAATCTTCTCATTCATGCCAAAGCGCACAACCTGCGAATAGGCAATATCGGTAATTTTCTTCAGATCATCCTGAGCACCAGTTGTTATGCGATTAAAGAACAGCTCCTCCGCTACTCGACCACCCAATGTCATGCACATACGATCAAATAATTGCTCCTTCGACAGAAGGTAATGATCTCTGGGCAGATATTGAGCGTATCCCAGACCTTTTCCTCGAGGAATAATTGAGACTTTTAATAAAGGATCAGCATGTTCTAAGAACCAACCAGCAACAGCATGACCAGCTTCGTGATGTGCTACCGTGCGTTTCTCCTCAGGTGCTAAAACGTTCGTTTTCTTTTCCATTCCAGCAATAACACGTTCTATTGCTTGCTCGAAGTGTTTCTGCACAATTGACTCATTTGAGTCACGTGCGGCAATTAGAGCGGCTTCATTGCAGACATTGGCAATGTCAGCACCTGTAAAGCCTGGTGTCAAAGCAGCCATTTTTCTAGCCAAATCGTTTTTATCCAAGTTTGTCTTAAGTGATCCCAAATGTACTTTAAAGATGCTTGCGCGGCCCTTGATATCGGGAGCCGGCACATATATTTGCCGATCAAAACGTCCCGGTCGCATAAGCGCCTTATCCAGTATGTCTACACGATTTGTCGCTGCTAATACTACCACATTCGTTGTCGTATTAAAGCCGTCCATTTCAACTAGCAGTTGATTTAGTGTGTTCTCCTGTTCGGAATGCCCACCAAATGTCTTCCCACCGCGTTTTCGACCAACTGCATCAATTTCGTCGATAAATAATATACATGGTGCGTGCTTTCGAGCCATTGCAAACATATCACGTACTCGAGAGGGGCCCACACCGACGAACATTTCCAAAAACTCTGAGCCCGAGACAGTAAGGAAAGGAACATTAGCTTCGCCCGCTGTTGCCTTTGCCAACAATGTTTTTCCCGTGCCGGGAGGTCCTGTAAGCATGGCACCCTTTGGTATCTTTGCACCAAGATCGATATATTGTTGTGGATTCTTCAAGAAATTTACAAACTCCATAATTTCAATCTTTGCCTCCTCGCAGCCAGCAACGTCTCTAAAATAATAATTATATATATATATATATATATTTATATGGTTATAGTTAACGTGCCTGGTAACAATATACCACGCACATTTCCATAGGGTGGGACATTTTTAGAGCATAAGTGAAAACGTTAAGTTCGGTGGAATCGGAGTTTATACTCTTCAAACGCACCTAAAAATAGACAGTTTGTTTAGCTGTTTAGGTCTGAACTAATTTAAAATACATTTTTCGAAAAATTACGAGTGAAGAGTATAAAAACGGAATGTTAACTTTTTTTACAAATAAAAAAAGATAAATTTTATACTCACTTGAAACCGACCCCGATCTCATTTGGGTTTATAAGTTTTGCGGTGGATTGCATGACCCCACCAAACAGACCACCGCCCTTACGACCACGACCAGCGCCCATCATATCAGCAGATCTTCTCATCATGTAAACAAGAAAACCGATAATTAAGAGCGTAGGAAGTAGACCAGTCAGACTGGAAGCCTCCACTTCATTTCGATAAATAACTGGAACAAAGTTAATTGATTCGATGCCTTGCTCTGTCTGCGCAGTCTCCAAATTACGTTCGAATGAATCGACACTTCCGATATTAAACCACATTACGCCAGAATTCTGGTTATTCGGCTGCAAACGCACGCGCACCCACTTTTTATTCACAACCTCTAGTTTTTCCACAATACCTTTGGAAAGATAGCTGTAAAGAAACTTGATGTTATGTAATTATACATGTACCTTGTTTTGCTTTGCTCACCTGTTGACAAATTCTTTCCATGATATTTCCTTATAGCCCATTTCAAAAAACGCAAACGATCCGATCAATGCGACTGCACCCATCGCACCTAATACAACCCAACGCTCTCTGTCTCCACCACCCTCTCCAATCGGGCGCCCTGCATTACCACCTCGACCACCACCGCTGCCACCAGACCTAGAACTATTGCTGAACATGCCGAAATTCCAATCTGACTTATTTTCTGTAGCTGATGTACTTGATTTGCTTTTGACTTTAGGAGCTTTGTTCCCGATGAACTGTTGCCATTGGTATTGCCTCTTTCCGATGTCTTTTTTGTGGCATTAGATTGTGACTTGCCGCCAGCTTCAAAGTACTTCTCGAATCCTTTAGGAGGCTTCTTGCAAAATAAATTCAACTGATCCAGCAAATATCGCACAAAGGGCAAATCGAAGCTTATAGCTGAGGATGTTACACAGCGTGGCACCTACAAATAAATAACAATTAATATAAGTCTTGTTAAAAGTACCAATAGCATTACTACACCCAACCTGATTTCCAACCGTGCTGGACAAGTAGGTTCGACGCAGGCAAGAGTTTATAGCCGTAGCTGTATTCAACAGACGATAAGCCATTATCAAAATGTTTGGCGGGGAACCAGAAACTTTGTTATTTAACTAGCGACTTCAACTATGTATATATAGATATATATATATGAGTATATGTATGTAGGTTCAGACTGCTTTTCAAAAATCCAATTCTTTCCTGAAACCACTGTTCGCAGATTTAGATAACTTTACTTTGTTCAATATACGATTTAACTTATTCTTCTTTCTTTATTGTTTTGTCCTCCCGTTTGTAACAATTATACTAATTTTATTTCATTTTCCTAGCGGTTGTGAAATTTCGACCAGCAAAATTTAGTGACAGTCTGATACATACATATGATACCGCAAACTCATTGCCGTGCAATACTTGTTTCATAACAATTTTATTTGCTACAACCGAAACAATACCAAATCTACAATGCCTTACCAAAAAATAGTTAGTTAGATATGTGAGAAGTAGCTAGTTTTTGCTATATTTGACAACATATTCGTATGGATTATATTCGTTTTAATGAAATTAAATATTTTAATTGTACAATAATATGTATGATAGTAAGTGTGGTATTATATAACTTCACTGTTGTTTTTCACTGTACTAAAAAAATTACAGTTTAGATCTGCTATCACAGTTTGCAAATGATTTTTTCGAATTGCTATTTGACATTAACCGAAAATAAGTCGAAGGGAAGCCAGTTATATACATGACGTTTTGTATTGTCCGTATGAATAGTTAGAAATAATATTTAACATGAAAAAGGCAATAACAGTTAAAAATAGTGGAGATTAAAAATAAGATAATATCAATATCAGTTTAAAATAACGGTGATTAAAAAAAGCAATAGCATAAAAAAAATTGCAGTATATATAT
>JAWNNQ010002109.1:0-54603 GCA_035044765.1 Leucophenga montana
CACGACAAAAAAAGATGTTGAAGAATCAGTCAAGAAGCTGAGTGACTGGTCAAACGTATTTGGCTGGCCAAAATGCCTAATAAGCGATAGAGGTGCAGCGTTCACAGCAAATGCTTTTAACTATTGTCTAAACGATAATAAAGTCGAGCACATTTTCACAACTACGGGCGTCGCGAGAGGTACGGAGAAGTAGAACGAGTAAACCGGTTGATCTTATCAATCATTTCAAAACTGTCAGCTGATGAACCATCAAAAGTGTTCAAATACGTTCCTCACGTACAGAAGGCCATTAACTCTCACGTTCATGATACTATGAAGTCGTCGCCGTTCGAGATTATGTTTGGTATGAGAATGCACAACCAATCAGACAGTGGCCTGTTGGTGATGCTGAATGAAGAGCTGATCGCACAGTTTGACAAAGATCGTGATAAGCTGCGTGAAGATGCCAAGAGAGGAATAGAAGAAGCTCAACAGTTATACAAGCGTAATTTTGACAGAAAGCGTAAAAGCGAATATGGCTATAAGGAGGGTGATCTTGTCGCCATTAAGAGAACTCAATAATTTGCTGGTCGTAAACTTGCGCGCGAATATTTGAGTCCATACGAAGTGGTCAAGGCAATTCCCGATCGTGATAAGCTGCGTGAAGATGCCAAGAGAGGAATAGAAGAGGCTGAACAGAAAGCGTAAAAGCGAATATGGCTATAAGGAGGGTGATATTTTCGCCATTAAGAGAACTCAATATTTTGCTGGTCGAAAACTTGCGAGCGAATATTTGAGTCCGTCCGAAGTGGTCAAGGCAATAGCCGGTACGAAGTGAAGAAAGCTGCGCACGTTGAAGGTCCTATTAACACATCAACCAGTTGCGATAATATGAAGCTGTGGAAATTCGTCGCTGAGAATGAGAATCTTTTATCATCTGGGTCAGATGATGAAAATCAGGATGGCCAAATGTAAAAAATAGTAGCTACATAGTGCAACTTAGCCTCACCCAATGTACTGTGAGTCTAAGCGATAACAATGATAGCGGCAGAACATAACAGGGAAAGCCGATCGAGGCAGCGCAGCGAGGTAGCAGCAGTAACGAGTCATAGCAGCAGCAAGGGCAGTCGAAGTTGGACATTCGTCACAGAAAGTCGTAGAAAAGCAGTCGTCAGAGACCGTTCTAGTCAGTCAGTCGTCGCGGAAGGTCATAGTAAGTTGTTTGTATAGTATAGTCGAGAAGAAGTATAACTAAACCTACGTTAATACTTAATTGACGATTCTTATAATAACTTACATATATTTTTCAATAAACTATTAACTTGCAAACTATAAACGATATCGAAAAAATTAAAACGCCATATTGTTTATCAAAGTATTTATTATTAACATATATATAATAAGTTTTTTCTAATATATCTAAAGTTAAACTGATCATTTAAACTTAAAAAAAAGATTATGTTTGGTATGAGAATGCACAACCAATCAGACAGTGGCCTGTTGGTGATGCTGAATGAAGAGCTGATCGCACAGTTTGACAAAGATCGTGATAAGCTGCGTGAAGATGCCAAGAGAGGAATAGAAGAAGCTCAACAGTTATACAAGCGTAATTTTGACAGAAAGCGTAAAAGCGAATATGGCTATAAGGAGGGTGATCTTGTCGCCATTAAGAGAACTCAATAATTTGCTGGTCGTAAACTTGCGCGCGAATATTTGAGTCCATACGAAGTGGTCAAGGCAATTCCCGATCGTGATAAGCTGCGTGAAGATGCCAAGAGAGGAATAGAAGAGGCTGAACAGAAAGCGTAAAAGCGAATATGGCTATAAGGAGGGTGATATTTTCGCCATTAAGAGAACTCAATATTTTGCTGGTCGAAAACTTGCGAGCGAATATTTGAGTCCGTCCGAAGTGGTCAAGGCAATAGCCGGTACGAAGTGAAGAAAGCTGCGCACGTTGAAGGTCCTATTAACACATCAACCAGTTGCGATAATATGAAGCTGTGGAAATTCGTCGCTGAGAATGAGAATCTTTTATCATCTGGGTCAGATGATGAAAATCAGGATGGCCAAATGTAAAAAATAGTAGCTACATAGTGCAACTTAGCCTCACCCAATGTACTGTGAGTCTAAGCGATAACAATGATAGCGGCAGAACATAACAGGGAAAGCCGATCGAGGCAGCGCAGCGAGGTAGCAGCAGTAACGAGTCATAGCAGCAGCAAGGGCAGTCGAAGTTGGACATTCGTCACAGAAAGTCGTAGAAAAGCAGTCGTCAGAGACCGTTCAGTCAGTCAGTCGTCGCGGAAGGTCATAGTAAGTTGTTTGTATAGTATAGTCGAGAAGAAGTATAACTAAACCTACGTTAATACTTAATTGACGATTCTTATAATAACTTACATATATTTTTCAATAAACTATTAACTTGCAAACTATAAACGATATCGAAAAAATTAAAACGCCATATTGTTTATCAAAGTATTTATTATTAACATATATATAATAAGTTTTTTCTAATATATCTAAAGTTAAACTGATCATTTAAACTTAAAAAAAAATAACGAAAAACTTAAAATAATTGACCTTCCTGGTGCTCAATAACATCTTTAAGTCTATTGTATTGAGTCAACCAATTTTTTTGTTGTTTCTGGTGTTATCTTTTGCCATTCTTCCAGAATCACAGATTTTATTGGAAATCTGGAGTTTTCGTATGGCATAGTCCAAAATCGCGCACAAATTTTCAATAACATTTAAGTCCGGTGTTTGTTGCGGCGGAATAATTACTTGGGCCAGGTCCAGATCAACCAGGATTGGACAATACCGGACTTATGCTTTGGCTCGTTATCTTGGTAAAACCGAAAACGATCACTTATGCCCAACGCATCGGCACTTTGTAACAAATTTGCTTTCAGGAGGCTTAGGCACACATCTTTGACAATTTTTGCATCAATGAAAACTAAATTACCAACCCCTGAAGGTGACATACAGGCCCGTATTCGGCTTGCGCCACACATACTGCATCCCATCCGATCCAAAAAACTTTGAATTTGGGCTCATCTGCGAAGATAACATCGATCCAGAAAGGTGGTGGCTTCACAACATGGTCCTTGGCAAAGTTTAGGCGGCACAGTTGATTTTTCTTATTAATAAACGGCTTTTCTCGTACTACTCGACCATTAAAGTCATGTTGAAGCAGCACCCGGCGCACAGTTTCTGGGTTATAATTCTTGCCCAGTTCCTCTTTAACTTCCGCAACCAACTTTGGAGCCGATATCTTTGGGTTCTCCTTCACTTTGCGGATGATTACTCTCGTAATTATCATGAACGATGCGCTGAATTATGTACTGAACGGTAGTCGAACTCATGTTGACCATTTTTGCGATTTCCCGCTGACCTTTTCCATCCTGGAAGTGTTTTAACACCAATTCTCGCTGCTCTATGCTTGTACGTTTACTCATGACTAAAATCAGTAGCGGATTTGCTTAAATTTCAACGATCGCTTTAAGCAATTAATCTGTGGTAATGGCTAAACATATGAAAGAAGAATCACAGCTCTACGGCGCGCCATTCACCCGTAAACATGACTTAAATGATCTGTACGAAATAAGCTGTGTCCCAAAAATTGTTTATTTTTTTCATTAAGTGCCTTAAAGTTCAACTTTAGATATTTAAAAAAAAAACTTATAACTAATAACATAAAGCATTTTCTACTTTTATTGAATTTAATTGTCGTTATTTAAACTAATAAGTCAGCTGACATTAAATTAGTAATCGATACCTGCGAGTATCAAAAGGTACTATCCACTCTTTAAAATCCACTCGCTAATTTGTAAAGCTAATTAAAGCAACCGCTATGCCCGCTAACTCTCTTTCCTTTCTCATCGCCAACAGTACGGACGTGCGTAAATAAATCTACAAGTTGTAAAAGTTATAAAACGAAAACGAAAAATGTATATTTGCACATACATCTCAAATCTAAAATCAAGCCGTGTTTAGCTGTTGAAATTTGGAAATTTGGGCATTTTCCTACTCATTCCAGTAATTAAACTACCGGTTTAAATATTGGTCCTTCGAGCCATCTCAGAGAGGCTCTATACATTTCAAAATTTTCAATTTGAAATTGCCGCCAAGGAAGCAAAGCAATTTCCCTTTTAATTGCATTTGCAAAACTGGTCGCAGAGCGAAAAAAGAATAAAAAGTTAACATATGTATGTATGAAGCAGCGCGTGAGCAGACAACAAATTGTGACAGCAAACCACTTTAAATAAAAATATAAAATAAAATCTAAATAAAGATCGCGCAAAAAAAAAACTGCGTATTTAAAATAAAAAAAACGCCAAAATCATGTGAAAACTAAAACAAAATTTTCTCAAAATTTCAAAAAACAAAAAAAAAAACAACACCAAAATCAAGCAAAACCACACTAAAATCAAGCAAACACAAAAAGAAAGAAACAACCCCAAAATCAAGTAAAACAACATCAGACATAAATCTCGCAGACATAAATCTCAAAACCGTTTGTCTTCACATGAAAAATACATACTCACTCAAACACACATACAATAAAACAGTTGCAGAAGCCAAGCATGTACATGGAAATTTAAACACTCAAAGACAAATTGCAATGCCGCCGATTTTGTATTTGATTTTCCGTTACAGCCCTCCCAATTTTTCATTCTCTTGTTGTTCGGTAATTTTCTTTTCTCAACCATCATTATCACCAAGAGTACTCTTACGTACGTGCAGTGCCATCCCCATCTCGTACCTACGTTTTAATCTCATCTGCAGCAGCTAAAAACGTAGGGACTCTTTCATTTGATAATTATTTCGCTCAACCTGCAATTATTTTAAATTATATAAATATTTGCAGCGCGACATTATTGATATATTTGCTTATATACATATGTATATATGACTCTATATTTCCCGCTCAAAATTAAAATTCATTTCTCGGTCAATATTTTTTACATTATATAAATAGAAATAAATACCAAATAACCAAATAAACATTTTTTGGGCCATCCTGTGATATTTAGTTTAAAAAAAAAAAAAAATATATATATATATATATATAATATATATATAAATATATATATATATATATATATATATATATATATATATATATATATATATATATATATATATATATATATATATATATATATATATATATATATATTACAAAAAAAAAGTATATATGTTTTTAAAAACGATACACATCCTACTCAATAAAAAAGGGGAGCAAATTGAATCCATGGCTGAAGTTCAAATGATGGATCTCGGTGTTCTCTGGGACAAATTAACAAGTAAATACGAAGATGTCATGCTTTCAAACGATGCTACGTACACCGCTGAAATAAAGGGTCAAATTTGCAAAACAAATTTCGAGAGGCAAAACCCCTTTATTTCAATTAAAAAGCTCGGTTCGTAGATGTTTTGAAAGGCGAACAAACACAAAAAGAAACTGAAAGTTTAGTAAATTCTGAAATTCTCTCAAATCCCATAAATGTAGGTGCCTGCGATTGCGAGCCATTTTAGGGTCCATATGAAACATGGCCCTCATTTCGTGACATGTTCACAGCAATATATGGCAATCACCCACCCAGAAATAGAAATAAAACACGCGGCAGGGCTAATGATATAGTAAAGCGATATTCACTTAGTGACAAAAATTATACACTCGCCTAGGAAGCACTAAATGTCAGGTTCGAAAACAAACGCATTCTCATAGATGCACAATTAAAATCCTTTTTCAATGTACCTCTGGCACAGTCAGAAAGTAGCACAGTAATTCAAAAGATACTGTCGACATTCTCAGACTGTCTGGCTGTGCTGCAATCTCTCGTAATTGACACGACCTGCTGGGATCCAATTCTTGTATATAACTTCCCGAAGAAACTCTCACTTTCTGTGAGCAAGCACTCGTCGGGAAACCAGATCTCCCTACTTGGGTCGAAATGACGTGTTTCTCACCTCGAGATACGAAGTTCTGGAAAAAGTTAATTATATGAAGCCAAAAGTGGAACCTCAAACGCAAAAATCTCCAAACCCCCGCATACACACGTTCTGCACAGAAGCTCTTTCTTCGCTCTGCCGTGCCTGCAACTCAGATTTTGCCGAAAGTTAACAACATGGACGGTTAAAGCAAGAAGTGACTTTGTAGTCAAAGAAAGAATGTGTAGTAATTGCCTAGCGTACCAACGCATATCATGCAGCAGCAAATTCTCGTGTGATGTTGGCAAAAGATCCCATCACACAATGCTTCATATTAATGATTTGAATGCAAGAAAAGATAATTTCCCCAACAAATCTCATACGGTCGAATCACATACAACCCGAGAAATTTATCCCTCAGAAGAAGCTCCTTCTGCTTCGAGGATTGATACCAGCCAAACTTACTTCTCATTAAACAACAAAAATGTAAAACTTCCCACTGCTTTAGTTTGTATAGAGCATGATGGTGATCATTTCACACTAAGAGCCCTTAGCGACCAAGGTTCAGAGAGAACTTTTATCTCAGAAAAGGTTCTAAATCGGCTCAAACTCCCTTACGAAAAGAGCTTAACAAATATCTCGGGCATGGGTGGTAATGTGGTTCAAACCTCGAAAAAAACATGCCACTTGAAACTTTATAAAGAGAAACCGACGTTTCAAAGTCAATGTCGCAGCAATTGTGCTCCCAAAACTATCCATTTGGTAGCCGACTTTCTCAATCTCTATACCCAATCTCACCGAAATTAAGGATGTCTCTCTCGCAGATCCCAATTTTCATACGAGTATTTCGACTCAAATTCAAATGGTCCTAGGAAGTGATATTCTCCCACATATAATCTCAAACTCTAGGGTCTCTCATTGCTCAAAACACCGTATTCGAGTGGATTTTGAGTGGCCCAATTAACAATCAATGTGCATCCTTTACCACAACTGTACTCGAAACAGATGCCAATGCATGTCTCAGTGAGCAGCTTAAACACTTCTGGGAAACTGAAGAGGTTGCCACACCACTCCCCAAGTCAGAACAAGACACGTTCTATGAAAGCCTGTACTCCCAAAACGACTTTTCGCTCTTCTGACGGTCGATATGTGGTCAAACTTCCATTTAAAAAGGAATTTGATTCCCAAATAATACTCGGAAAATCTGGAAATGTTGCAGATCGACAATACGTTCGAGTTGAAGCATTCCTGAAGAAAAATCCCGAACTTCAGACACAGTATAAAAGGTGCTCTCCGAATATGTATCTCTCGCTCATATGCACAAGGTTGAAGCAAACGAACTTTGCAATGAGGGAAAATATACGTCCTTCTATTTTCCCCATCATGCAGTCGTAAAACCGGACAGTCTCACTACAAAAGTCCTAGTTGTATTCAACGCCTCTAAAAAGATAGTAGTGGCAGTGTTGGTGGTTTGACGTGCGAAAATTGTAAGAATGCTTGCTAAACTTTTACCCCGCTCGACAAATCGAACTCGTTACTTTGCTTTCTCCCGATTGGTACAATTTGCGACCGGTCAAGTGATGGCACTGACAATGAAATTTCCCACTGAATTGCACTGTGCAGTTATAACCGTTGGAATTTAAAAATAACGATTGTATGCAAATATTTGTATGTGTATACAATGATATAAAAGGACATGGCATGACATGCTTAAATAGATAAATCTTTGATTTATAATGCTTATAATGCGACTACATGCGTTCAACAGCAAGTATTTTATCCTGTGAATATGCAACTATTGCAATCCAAAGGCCAATGTTGAAGTCAGAAGAGCATTGATTGAACTGTCCACAAACAATGCCGAAATACTAGCCGCAGAATTGAAAAGTGAAGTTCACGTCACCGGTTTTCGTAGTCTCCAATCTATTTGTATACCATACTTTCTCGTTAATAACAATAATACACTCGTTTATTATAATGACGTTAAAGGATTGGTGGCAGAATTGAATATGGAATATAACGCCGAGAATTGGCGAAACTTTATTTACTTTTCAAAAAGGAGGCTGGTCGGGTTATGTATGGAGCCGACATTGAAGGAAGTCTACGACTCTAATAAATACATATTAAATGCTGTAAAGTGCAATAAATACAAATGGCAAGACGGATGCCATTTAACGTAGTTTGTTTTCGATTTTCAAATATGGCTGATTTCTGTATAAATGGAATGGTAACTGAAGAAATTCTCCTATTGAATATAAAATTGGGAATTGTAAAAAACTTTATTATATGCTTCGATATTAATGGATCGGTATTCACATACGAATATTCTCTTCCAAGGCGTCAATCGTCTCGGACTTATCTGCGTAGACAAGCTACTTCACATAACTCCACAAAAAATAGTCCAGCGGTGTTAAATCCCGAGATCTTGGAGGCCACGCCACAGGCCCACGACGCGAGATAATGCGCTCACCAAAAGTTTCCTTCAATAAATTGATTTTTTCGTTGGCTGCATGGCATGTAGCGCCGTCTTGTTGGAACCAAAGGTCGTCCACATCAACATTTTCCAATTCAGGCACGAACAAGTCATTAATCATGGCTCTATATCGTTCCCCATTGACTGTAACATTATGGCCGGCTTCATTTTTGAAGAAATATGGACCAATGATTCCCTCTGCCCATAGAGCCAACCAAACAGTGACTTTTTGAGGATGTAACGGCGTGTCATCAATGGCTTGTGGATTATCATTACAACAAATGCGACAATTTTGTTTATTAACGTACCAATCCAACAAAAAGTGAGCTTCATCGCTGAACAAAATTTTCTTGTGAAAATCGGGATCGGTGGCCAGCTCCTTTTGGGCCCATTCAACTCGTGCAATTCTTGCACGGGTCTTCTTCGATAATCTGCTCCACAGCAGCAATAGCGTCTTCGGTGCGCACTGTACGGCGTCTCTGAGGATGCGCACTATTCACTAGGAACGTGGTGCGAAACCGATGCATGGTTGCTCGAATTACCGACATTTGCACTATTTGCAAACGTTGTTCCGGAGTAAGTGTATTCATTATGAAATGGCAAACCAAACTGAACATAAATCAAGTGACAGCTGCCAAAAAAACAGTTGTCTAAAAAAAAAACACCTATTACAAGTGTTTTTTTTTTTTGCTGACATAAGGAGCTTATACGCAGGTCTGAACTCGACCAAATGATTTCACAATGTTTTTTTTTTTTAAATACGAGTATAGGGGGTGCCATAGAAATGGCTAGCGATTTGGCTACCAGTGATTTGCCAAATCGCTCAAAACATTTCAGCATGCCACAGAGCTTCGTGTGATATGAATTTTATTATCTTTTCACATACCTTTTCGAACTTTGTAACATAAGGTAGACACCACGCAAGAATAAATTAGTCTAATATTTGTTCCGCATTATTATTGTTTTTCTTTTCAGTAGCTTAATTGATTATTTGAAGTGATATATAGTTAAATGCAAATTAATTGAATTAATTAATTATTAGTATTCGTGTGTCATACGGCCATAAAAGTTGCAATAATTGCCATTTAATTATTAATTAATTATTTTTAGCTTTGTTTTAACGAGAACAGCAGCATGCTATCTACTTAAAAACTAAGATCCAAAAAAGTGGCCACAGTAAAATGCAAATCGCTTGGCTTTCGGCTGTGCATGGAAAATTCCACTAGTGATTTAATAGTTGGTTTAGTAAAATGGTAATTTACAGCACATGAAATGATTGTTTAGATGCAAATTAGTCAGAAATTGTACACCCTATCTGCAACGATAGGCCTTTTTAATTACAAAATGTAATTTAGAGGCGCATTTAGCCAAATTGCTAGCTCAATTACAGGCGATATGCACATCGCTAGAAAAGGAGGCTTGTGTCATGGTGAATTGAAATTGTGGTACCCCTTATAAGGATCAGTTTATGCTAAAATTTTATAAAAAAAGAAAGCCAAACAATTTAAAACTTGTTCCTTTTCTTGGGCATTTTTTAATATTTTTTTTGCCGTTTTTGGTGAGTGAGAGTTCGCAGATGCACACCACTTTACGCAAAACTCTTTGTATAGGCCACAATAAAAACCAAATCCTTACTTACTTACTTAGGTAGCTCTACAACCGTCTATCGGTCAAGGCCGCACGTAGGAAAGCGCACCATTCTGTGTTGTTTAGTTGTGTGTCTTTATTGAACTCGTGGATCTCTTCCAGGAATTGGAGTAAAGTGATAGTTTGGTCACTGGTCGACCTCTTTGGTCTGAAGCCGCAGTGATACTGGCCTATCAGTGCATTCGTGTATGGCTCCAGCCGTTTACACAGTACGTGGGACAGAATTTTGTATCCTATTGAAAGGAAACTTGTTCCCTGGTAGTTCGCGCAGAAAGCGGGGTCTCCTTTCTTGAAGATAGGACAAAGAACGCTGAGATTTCAATCGTTGGGCATGCATTCGTCGGACCATATTTTGCATAAGAGTTGTTGCATACGCCTTACCAACTCTTCGCCACAGATAGAGAATAACTCGACCTTGTTATAATCCGGTGGCTCTAAGAGCGAGCCATCATCAATTGGTGGCTCTATGTATGCTTAGAGAAGCATACATAGAGCCACCAATTGATGATGGCTCGCTCTTAGAGCCACCGGATTATAACAAGGTCGAGTTATTCTCGAAAGTTTTATCAAAAGGTAAAGCGTCTGAATGAAGGTTTCAAGCCCGGAGTTTCTTTCTGCAAAAACAATAACGGAAGTCTGGTTACAGATGCACAGGAATCACTGAGACTATGGAGAAGTCACTTCTCTCATCTACTTGGGGGCGATGAGAGAAGTGACTTCTCCATAGTCTCAGTGATTCCTGTGCATCTGTAACCAGACTTCCGTTATTGTTCTTGCAGAAAGAAACTCCGGGCTTGAAACCTTCATTCAGACGCTTTACCTTTTGATAAAACTTTCGAGATTTCTTTGACATAACACCTCAACATCCTCAAGCTCACTCCTTTCTTGTTATTTTTTTTGCGTCTGAAAATGCGTTTCTCCTCTCTCCGTTGGCTCCCACACCCAACTCTCCTCTGCTATCCCATCCCAATACCCCATCACCTCCCAGACTTAAGCATATTCGCTAAAATACCTACAGGGCCGGATCAAGATGTCATGCACACCGTGTCGATGCTCAGTCTGGCTGGTGGCCCTATGTAAAAATAGCTCAATCGACAACGGTGCCTCTCCGATACCTGGTCGCCTCGGAGAGTAACTGAGACCTTATCTGTGTATGGCGGATCTCTGCACAGATGGACATACTTTCTGGGAAGGAAAAAACTTGTGGGATCACACATGGATTCGAAGAACAAAAACAAAAATAAAATACCGCGGGACTGCACCGCGACTCAAGTTGCAGACCAACTTGAAAAGCAGCGCCCGGGTGAAGGCCGCCCACGCACAAAATCTGCTAAAAGTAGAACGGCGCCTCGGTTGCTCAAAACTGTGACATGGCCACAAAGCAACGTTATCAGGCTGGAAGAGCACCAGCCTCGAATAGCAACGCATGAACGGAGAGGACTGTGGCAAAGGCACATACAGCCGAACGCCCATCAGATCCATATAAAGTACATGGTGCAGCCACCAAAAGTACACAGCCGAGCAGAAGGATTCCGCCGACAAAGAAGTGATATCTAGCGTCGCTAGGAGAACCAGGCGGCGTCGACGATCACAAGCGCAGATTGGGGCGGGAGAAAAATGGTACATAAGGTACATTGAGCAAGGCCTAATGCCGGAAAGAGCACGTGAGAAAGCGCTGAGCCACAAAACTATGGTGCCACAGTCGGCCAGCAAGAGAGCCAACAAAACACTCACTCCTCCAGAGCACTCGTCGGAGAAAAGATGTCGTACAGACGCTGAGGTGGCACGATTTAACGACCGATCGTCAACGTCAGCTGCTGCCGCATAGCCGTTGCCGAGGATAGCCATTGCTATCCTCCCAGGATCTGCGGGAGGCAGATGAGCTTCTGGACGGAGAGGACAACACACTCACCGGAGAGGAGCTAGAGCCGGCAGTCGAGACAAACAATGAGTCGGATGACTGATCCGGCAACTATCAGCACAGACCAGTTGAATGTCCACCATGCAAAAACGACGTCAGCCGTTAAGGCACGGACATACACCAAGCAACTTCTGGGGCTAGCGCTGATTCAGAAGCCCTGGTGTCACGAAGGCAAAGTTAAAGGCCTATATACCAGGGATACAAAGGTAATCTGGGACAAAAAACACATCTGGTATATGTCCCTGGAACCATTCATTTCCAACCATCGACTAATTAATTTTGAAATAAAAGGTAGTATAACATCCCATGAAACAAGAAGAAGTCCCAGGAAGACTAACTGGAAAAATATGCGTCCCAGCTAGCCGCTGCGATGGCTGGTAAAAGAGTCAAAACACTCTCTTGAATTACAGCAAGCTGTAGAAGTAAATGTAGGTATCATAAGATCATACGAAAGTACATGTCCAACTGTTAAAGACAGACGCGAATGGGACGCCCCATGGTGGAATGAGCGGCTGCAGAAACTTAGGATTAAAGTTAGAGGACTCTTGAACGGGGCCAATAGATAAAATCAGTGGGAAATGTACACCACTGAACTTACTCTATATAAAAAAGAGATAAGGATAGCCAAACGCAGAAACTACACAACTTTCTGTGAAGGCGTAACATCCACTGCATCAGCCGCTCGAATCTATCGTGCAATGGCCAAGATGCAAACCGATGCGAATATCTCACCGGAGTGATTCCGGATAATTCCTTTACGGAAAATGAGGAACTGAAAATCAAACTGCTCCTGGAGACACATATTTTAGGAGGTGCATATGACCTACTCCAAAATGAGGAGATATATGTACAAGCAAATAGAGCGAACATAGATGCCGCCAAGAACGTGATAAGTGAAGAAAAAGTAAGGTGGGCAATATTCACCTTCTAATCCTACAAATCTCCCGGAGTAGATGGAATATTCCCAGAACTACTGCAAAAAGGAGCAAAAGAGTTACTCCCAAACTTTAAGATTTTGACAAGTAGTATTCCACTTGGTCATATCCCAATCCCTTGGAGAAGGGCCAGGGTTGTCTTTATCCCTAAGGCGGGGAAAAGGATTCAACCCTCCCCAAAGCATTTAGGCTTATTAGCTTGACATCGTTTTTGTTAAGAACAATGGAAAAGATAATAGACAAGCATATTAGGGAGACGATACTGCATCATAGTCCCTTACATCGGGACCAACATGCATATAGGGCGGGCAGATCAACCGACACTGCACTGCTGAATCTAACGATGTTAATTGAAACATCCCTTGAACACAAACAGAGCACAATGTGTGCCTTTTTGGACATAGAAGGTTTGTTTGATAACACTAATCATGCCACAATCTGCAACGCACTAGTAGAGAGGGGAGTAGACCCTATTATAGTGAAATGGATACAGTCACTGCCGAGAACTAGAACAGCTAAGACAGGGGTGAATGGCACCAACGTCAGAATACAAACAGTCAAAGGTTGTCCACATGGAGGAGTTCTCTCGCCCCTACTATGGAGCCTAGTTGTAGATGGCCTACTTAGTAAGCTAAGCGAGAATGGAATATGCTGTCAGGGCTATGCGGATGACATAGTCATTATGGCAAGTGGAAAGTTTGAAGAAACACTCTGTGAAATAATCAACAGAGGTCTCAAAATTACATTGGACTGGTAAAAGGAGGTAGGAATCAACATTAACCCTACCAAAACAGTCATTGTACCATTTACTAGGAAACACAAGCTGCCAAGATTAAAGGAAATTATACTCGGAGGGGTAGTTGTGAAAGTTAGCAAGGAGATTAAGTACTTAGGACTAACTTTAGACAGTAAACTTCTATGGAAATCGCACGTAGAGGAAACTATACGAAAATGCACCAAGGCTATACTTGTGTGCAGAAAGTTGGCCGGAAAATCGTGGGGATGCAATCCAAAAACCATGCTCTAGTTGTATAACATGGTAGTAAAACCGATGCTACTATATGGTATAGTTGCATGGGGAGAAAGAGCGAAACAAGTCATAGTCACGAGGGAATTAAACTCCCTACAAAGACTAGCATGCAGATGCATCACTGGCGCATTGAGCACATGCCCAACCACTGCGTTGGAAGCAATTCTAGATCTAGGACCACTACATCTAGAAATTGAGTATAAAACTAAGAAATCACTCCTGAGACTGTTAGTTGAAGGAAACAAAGGTACCTCAATTTACTGTCAGAAACGTCTCTCTACATGGACACAAGGAGTAACACTAGTATCCGTGCTAAGAGACGAGATGACAAGGTGGAATATCTTCAATCGGAACATCACCATTAAATGGTCCGATAAGAAGACTTGGACGTCGGAAAAGTCATATGCGTTAAAACCACTTAAGATCAAGTGGTATGCGGATGGATCTTTGACGACAGAAGGAACTGGTCTAGGAGTCGTAGGCCCTAGATTTAACTACTGGGAGTCCTTGGGAAAATATACCAGTATATTTCAAGCTGAACTGTGCGCTATAATTAGATGTGCACAGTATAATTTGGATAGAGGCTATAGCAATTGTGAGATTGTTATTCTATCAGACAGTCAGGTGGTGTTAAAAAGCGTTAAGCTCAAACACAGTGAAGTCCAAACTAGTGCAGGAAGCACTTATATTATTGGGAACACTCAGCACTCACGTTTCATACAGAAAACATCAACCAAAATGTGTTGAGTCGATCCATAAGATATGTTGTGTGTCTTTGCTATCTTTCCAATGACAACACGACGATTTTCGTGCTCATTTTCCATCAGTTTTTCGATGTTTTTGTCGTCAACAGAGGTGGACTCTCACTTAGTGCTTTATGCCACTCAAAGAGTAGAGTCCTCAAAACACTTTTGTAGCATTTTGAATGATTCTGTTGAATTTCATTCGATTGGAAACACAAAATTTCAAGTAAACTTTATTTACTTATGCATAGAGTTCAAAGGAAAACAAAAATCAGATGATACCTATGGCTAGAAAATTCCACAAATTTTTCCATATACATTTTAAGTTTGTTTTAGACAGATATAAAGATGAAACGTGTTTTCGTCTGCTTTGCGATTTTGCGATTGTTATCTGTATTTATAGGCCGATTTGTATAAAATGTTGTATATATATTAAATTAATAAAAAAAAAATTTATTTTGAAAAAATTTTACCATTCGATCGCGCTGGAATCGAGATTTTCTCAAAAATTTAAATTTTTCGAAGGGGCAGGGAAAAGGGTTGGTAAAGTAAGGAGAGGTAGGGGAAGGGGAAGGGAAAAGGGTTGGTAAAGTAAGGATAGGTAGGGGGAAGGGGGCAGGGTGGAAGGGGCAGGTGAAGAGGGGAAGGAGAATTTGGGGGTAGAGTGAAGGGGAATGGGGTGGGTGGGGCAGGGGGAAAGAATGGCAGAGGGATGGTGTGGCAGGGGATGGAGAAGCAAGGGGAAGTGCAGTAGTGCGCCAGGTACCAGTTAGTTATTCATATTATTCTATATTTTAGCTTACAAAGATAACTGTATTAGCGCATGTTGGATTATTAAAGTTAATGTTTCAAAGTCTAGTCTCTACTCTGAACTTTGAGCAGCAACGTGGCATCGTTCGACTGAGGTCTGTTTCTCACGTTCTCCAATTAATGCTTCGACTTATGGTACGACACGACAGTGTGCGACTTATGGTACGACTCCACAGTGTCGTGCCAGCTTCCAGTTATTGCTTCGACGGCTGGTATGAAACGATGGGTTTCACTGATAAATTCTTGTTTTAAGGTGCGGTATCTCTCACAGTATCATGCCCTAGACCAATTATTGGTATTAGAGAATAGGGCCAGAGTTTCTTACCAAAGTCCAATTATTATTTCGACTGTTCGTATAAAACTATGGGTCGAGGTGCGAAACTCTGTTTGATGACAGACTCTGTTCAATCAAGCATCAGTTCATGAATTCTCTATTAAATCCACACATATTGCCTCTATCATTGATACAGAATTATGACTAATAGCTATGTGGAACCCAGTAGCTGTCCTTTGATACTTTGAAATTTCCCATATACGTTTAAATCACTACAATTATCTCGAACCTACTATTTTCTCTTTAGTTAACTATGCCCACCCGGGCCAGTGCAATTAAATTATTATTAGTCTTCGTTGTTAATAAAAAGTATTAATTGCTTTAAAACAAAAATAGTTCAAAAGCTCACTGCACGTGGTTCGATAAGCGATGTATCTGCTGCTGCTGACGTCCCCTTCGCTGTCACTGCTGTTGCTGGCGGCGCTGCTGCATCTCTGTTGCTCTTCCTCGTTGTTCAGAAGTATTATTTTTTGTTGGTGAATTATTTATTCAATGAAGAAATTATAGTTTTTATTTGTTTCCGTGTGGTTCCGCGTCTGTCTGCTGAACGATTATAAGTCGCTTCTGTTGCTGGCTTTCGTGAAGTTCCGCGCCGGTCGGCTGATCGATTCTAAGCTTTTTCTGTTGCTGGCTTCCGCTGGTCAGCTGATCGATTGCTCTTCAACAATTGTTCTTTCTCCTCATGCGTGTGACTTTATACAGCGTTCTTTTTGCACCCTTAGAGTGGTAAAGTAGCAAAATTAATTAAATGCATTTACGACAGTGGGAGTTGCGTTGCATATGCGATTGGCGGCAAGAAACGGCAGACTGCGGCCGTGTTGGTCAAACTGTAGATATTCGCATCGCTCTACTCCGCTATTATCTTCTATGCATTTGACAACAAGATCATAAAACGAAAATCATATTAGAGACACCTGAGAGGTTCTTACGACGAAGACTATCCATAAGTACACCACACACTCGTATGCACTTGGTTTTGCCTGTGACAATTGCATAAAAAAATAAACAACTTATTATCGCCTAAAAGGATTTAACATCAACAACAACGTCAGCAACAGGGGCATCAGATTGGCGTCGTTAATCATGTACACAGCTAACTTCGTGACACCCTTCAGGAAGTGATCCATTACAGATTTAAAATGGCGCCCAACGGGGGGCCCAACCGAAGTATTTAGAAAGAGTTTAGGTATTTTGGTTAATCCCACACATATTCAAAATTTTCATTTTGGTTACTTACAATTGTGTGCTTGTATTGAGTGACGGAATTTGGTTTTCAAAATGATACTGTTTTAAACTATCTGGCTTTCTGGAAGCATGTACAATAACATAAGATACCACGTTTGTACATTTTTAAATAATTATCAATCGTGGAAAGGTATTCAGTGATTTTTGTCTTTTGAATATCAAATGTTTTTCTTTTCAAGTATTTGCACCTTATGGGTTATTATAGGTGATGGAAAGTAGTTTTGGAATTAGTTCACAGATTTCAATTAACCAGATTTAGCTAACGCAAATTACATTTTGGGGTTCATAAGGGGGTTCTATTGTATCAGAGGGATACTGGAATTGATTTTAGTTCATTTAGGGACAGATTTCAACCAATCCCTATAGTTGCAACACTTTTTTTTATCCTTGAGTGAGTTCGGATTATGTCCAGAGTTACATTGTTTACAATGTGCAGGCATACCAACATACAAAACGCAATAGTATTTTCCAAATTAACTCTTGGTTTCGTGGATGGCAGCTAGAGGAACCAATTTCATCTTAACTCAGGACGTGGATCAGATCACATTTCGATATATACTTTTTTGTCAAGAAATTTTTAAAATAAAGGTATATACAGATTTTAAAAATGCTCGTACAATGCTGCATTACAACCTAATACAACAAAAAACGCTAATAATCAAGTAAATTTATTGGACATGTCGGTCAATCGTAATAACATACCGCGAGACAACCTTGCTCAATTAGATGAGATTAAGGATTGTAGTATTTGTGAAGGTACACTCAGGAGTAAAAATGCAGTACAAATACCGTGTCAGCATATTTTTTATCATGCTTGTATGACATCATTCTTACTGACAGGTGAATACTGTCCTGTTTGTAAACAACCATGCACGGCAGAAGTATTACAGGTTTTAAGCGAGGACACCAATGAAGCATGAGGTGGTGAAGTAATTAAAGGGGCAGTTTCGAAGCATAAAGCAATAGAGGTTGAAAGACCAGCCACGATATCAGTGACTGATAATTCGGAGAGGTTAGCTGATAATTAGAGAATTGGTTTTAGGAATGATCGGACTTCTAGTAACTCTAAAGGCCTAATGGAAGAGGTAGATCGCATAATGGTGGTGGTAACCGAAATACAAACCTAAAACACAGAACGCTTCAGGATATGATCGATCGGAGCATAGAACAGTCTAGGGATAGAATTGAAAACGGTTTTTTGGAACTACTTAACCATTCAGTTCAAAGTGGCGTTGAGGGTGCTGTGGCTAAAATAAGTATGCAATGAGATTCATCACGTCAAACTGCGAACAACGCTGCATTACAACCTAATACAACAAAAAACGCTAATAATCAAGTAAATTTATTGGACATGTCGGTCAATCGTAATAACATACCGCGAGACTTGCGTCCGGACAGTTTATCGAATTCGGCAGTGTCAAAGATTATATCTAGTTGGAAATTAATATTTACTGGCGCGTCCAACGCTATGTCAGTTGGAGAATTCAATTATCGAGTTAACGCTTTAACTCGTACTACGTTAAATAGTGATACGGAATCATTATGTCAACATGCTCACAGTTTATTCGAAGACAAAGCTTTGAAATGGTACTGGAGATATCATCGGCAGACCCAAGAACAAGGACGAATAGATATTTGGATAGATATTTGCACTGAACTGAAAACCAATTTTAAAGATTTTCGGTCAGATTTTGATTTTATGGAGGATTTACATGCACGAAAACAGAAGCAAGGCGAATCTTTTGAAACGTTTTTAGAGAACGTAGTGGATATAACAGACAGACTACGTGAACCTTTATCGGAATACGAACTTGTTAGCATTGTCACTCGTAATCTTCAATCAGATTTACGTTACGGATTATTACACTTGGAAATTTCAACAATGAGTGAACTTCACAAAGCTTGTCGAAGACATGAAAACTTTTAATGAACAAGAGGAGGAAGTATAAGATATTTCAGCTATTGGTCTTAATCAAATTAAGCCTAAATGGCAATTGACAGGGGGATGCCTACAACAACATCAGACATCCCCGCTTGAAAAACAACAATCGGATCAGTATAGACAGTCAGACCAACGACAAACCGAGGTCGACTTTCATACAAAACCAATAAATGTATTAAAATGTACTGATAATCTCATTTCTAACTCTATTCCTGAATTAAGTCCCTTAGTACCATTTCATGAACGAACTCAAAAATATTGTTAGGCGAAAGATAGAATTTTTAAACGCACCAGGTCAGCTATGCGGATGTGAGACTATTAAACAAAAACAAAAACTTTTTGTATCGGCATTAACGCAAAAACCCAACGACTTACGGCCTTATGCATCAGTAAAGCTATTAGGGAACCTATTACGCAAAGGACATGGGTCCTTCTACTGCTGCTGCAGGGTATTTATCTGTTTTGTGAGGATGACAAAGTGGCAGCATTGTTTCAAATGATTTGTGAATTTTATAACATCTGAGAATCTAGTGGAGCATGCGCGCAGGCTTGCATTTGGCACCTGACACCCCCGGATGCGCAACCAACTTCAAGGCAATGGGTCACTTCCGTCTTGTATCTATTACATTCAATTGATAACTACAACGTATTTCTGAACTGGCAATTGCTTATTACTCTATCTTCGACATCCCTTATCAGGGATAAAACAAAATAAATTTTCAAATCTTTACATCACCATACCTACGTGATAGTAAGGAACTTACAATAATTGATTGTGAATAAGTGTGGTAATAAGCGAATCAAGTAAGTACACATGGCTACAGGGAGAAATTGGCAGTTATTATTTTAATTATTTTGAACAAGAATAACGCGTGTGTGGCTGCAAAACGTCCACAAGGCGGTGAAAGTGGAAAATATGAATAAATTGAGTCGTGATTTCATCAGCGCAACACTTGACACGACCATACGTGTGACTCTATACAGCGTTCTTTTTGCAACATTAATTAAACGAATTTACGGAAGTGGGAGTTGCGTTGCATTTGCGGTTGGCGACAAGAAGCGGCAGACTGCGGCTGTGTTGGTCAAACTGTAGAAATTCGCATCGCATTTCGACAACAAGATCATAAAACGAAAATCATATTAAAGACACCTGAGAGGTCCTTTCGACGAAGAGTATCCATAAGTACACCAATCATTGCATAAAAAATAAACAATTTATTAGCGCTCAAGAGGATTTAACATCAACAACAACATCAGCAACAGGGGCATCAGATTTGCGTCCACCGGCGTAGAACTCCGGTTGTGGAAAATCGCGGTCTTCATAGAACGGCACTAATAAGGATTGACAACAGCGGGTTGGAACCTGCAGCAACTTTTTCGCTTATTAAATTAATTAGGCAGTATATATATATTAGTATTAGGTTGTAGTATTAGTATTAGGCTTATTAATTCTTATTTAATTCAACCCACCATATATGAAAATTAAAATTTTTGGTTTTATTCACTGTAGCATTTCTAAACATTAAAAACTCAGATCATCATTTCTACATAAACACAAAACGTACCAACGACACACGTAGTTAGCGCTACGGAGGCGTCCAATTTAAGTTAATAAAAACTGTATACGTAATTGCTAAATAAATTTATAAATAAAATTACGGCATACATTTAGTAAGTTCGATCAAGTTAAACAAGATCAAAACTTCAATTCTCTTAGTGCAAAAATATTTAAAGATTTCAATTAATTTCCCTGAATATGAGTATGCATATAGATTGCACTTTTGTTTGCTTTTTTATATTTTTTATAGTATGATGTAATATATATTCTCTTTTCGATAACAATAATGAAATTTAACCTTTTTGATTTGTGATGAATAAATTTTAAGCGAATTTGAAGTGAGCTGATCTATGTCTGGGTGAGGTATGGTTGGTGATTATTAAAATAAGAGAGTGCTAACATCTTTCTCTACATAATTCCTTGCTGTAATTGGTGGATTTTTGACTTTTTCTAGGATTGGATTTTTGTTTGGGGGATGTGGTCGTTTGCAGAAGTGGAAAGTTCTTTGGCCGTTTGTCTTGGGAACGGTCAAACTACGATTCTTTGGAAAACGGCTCAAGCAGCTCACAAACGTCCGATAGGATACGTATTCCACAATTTGCAATCCACGGAATCTCCGTGGTGAGCAAATTGTGAGAAGGCAACCGTTCCCCTTAATTAGGGGTTGGTGCGCTGGGTTTTTCACGCCACCGCAAAAAAAAACGTACCAGTGAAGACACAAAGGAAACCTAGGATAAAATCCCCCAATGATGACGACCCCCGAAAACGATTTAAGGACCATGATTTACGGATATGCACCTGGAATGTCCTGTCCCTCCACAGGGCTGGTTCAGATATCCAGCTGGTTGATGTCCTCGACAAATTTAAGGCTGACATCACCGCAATACAGGAAATGAGATAGATAGGCCAGGGCTGCTCAAAAAGGCATCCTGTGACATCTATTATAGTTGCCATGCGAAGAAGCACGAATTTGGATGCGGTTTCGTGGTTAGTAGCAAACTACGAGGT
The DNA here is from genome assembly GCA_035044765.1 of Leucophenga montana. Lineage (NCBI taxonomy): Eukaryota > Metazoa > Arthropoda > Insecta > Diptera > Drosophilidae > Leucophenga > Leucophenga montana. Next base: position 21,560 of record JAWNNQ010002109.1, read on the forward strand.
CACCAGTTTCATACCTCTGGCCGAGCGCCTGGCCGCGATACGTATAAAGGCTAAGTACTTCAACATTAGCCTGATTTGTGCAGACCGAAGATGAATTTTACAAGCATCTCTAATGTCTCTACGAGCACTGCCCCAATCACGCTGTAGACATCGTGCTTAGGCGATTTCAACGCCAAAATTGGGAAGGCAATGAATCTTTGGCCAACAGTCGGAAAATTTAGCCTTCACGACCGCCGAAGCCTTTTCAGCCAGACTCTCCCAACTCTTTCGGTAGTCCTCTCCGGCTTCGGTTGTCTGCGCGAACTACCCGGGAATAAGTCTCCTTTCAATAGAATAACAAAATTCTGTGCAGCGTACTGTGTAACAGACTGGAGCCATATTTGTCGATTATAAGGCCGCTTTCGACATGCCGATAAGAATGAAGTTCTTCAACGCCCTATCTGAACTTGGTATACCAGCAAAGAGCGTTAGAGTAGAAAAGGACCTCTCCAAACCCTTAGATACCAAAGGAAGTTTCAGGCAGGGTGATGCTTTGTGCGACTTTTTCAATCCCTTGACGGAGTACGTCGTACGCCAATAACCATACGTAGATCGATCGGGCACGATCTTAAATAAGGAACTGATGCTACTCGCATATGCTGATAATATAGACATCATAGGCACTAGCGAACGGCGAGTAAGCAGGGCGTTCTCGGAGATTGAGACACAGTCACGTCTCATGGGCCTAGCGGTGAACGAGGTAAAGACGAAGTACTTGGTGTCCACTCGCAGACGATCAGCGCATCTTGGACGGTCTGTGAGTATGGAGAATTTCAACTTCAATGTTGTAGAAAACTTCGTCTATCTGGGAACAGAAATTACCAGCGACAACAACGTTAGTTGAGAGATCAGACGAAGAATCACTCTTGCTAATCGCTATTATTATGGGCTCAGCAAGTAAATTAGAAGTAGAACTACGAACTACGAAGATAAAAATATGTAAGAAATGATAATCCCGGTCCTGCTGTATGGCGCTGAAGCATGGGCATATGAGTGTTCGAGAGAAAGATCCTTCGTAGTATTTTTGGTCCCCTCAGATTTGGCGTCGAGATTGGGACCCGTATGAGCTACAAGCTGTATGAGTTGCATGATGAGGTTGACATAGTCCAGCGCATTAAATTCCGGCGGCTGCACTGGGCTCGTCACCTCATCTGGATGAGCCCCGAAGCTCCAGCAATAAAGGTTTACGACGGAAACCTGAACTTGATTGGGGGACGGCGTCAGAGAGGACGTCCGAGCTTTAGATGGCTAGATCAGGTCTATAAGGACCTGAAGAAGCTCTGGATTGCCAGCGATTGACGCCGGCGCGCACTAAACTACACCGAAAGGTGCGTTTTCCTACGTGCGGCCTTGACCGATAGACGGTTGTAGAACCACCTAAGTTAGTAAGTAAGAATTTTTGTTTGGAAATCTTAACCTCAAGTGTGTATGTAATTTTTTTCTCTATGCTCCACTATATTGCAATTATATTAGCAAGAGCCCACCCAATTGTCGGCGAGGTGGTCCGTTAACCATGCACACAGCTAAATTAATGACACCCTTCGGGAAGTGGTCACGTACGGCATTGGTTCCTCAATACCTGATAAATGAGCGTTTTGTGAAAGACACAGAGCATTTGTTTGGAAAGTCTCATATAGTGATGAGTGGTTAAAAATGCTTACATTATTTGCCTTGCCGTTGGACCCGATATCGACATACAAAAATTGATATTCGGCGTCAACTAAGGCGAGAAGTACTATGCTGTGAAAGCCTTTGTAGTTGTAACAATAAGAACATTCAGCACGTCTGGCACGGAATGCGATGTGCTTCCCATCCATTGGGTCGACACATAGTGGGAAATTCCATTGGCTTTCAAATGTGTCAGCAATATTTCGAAATTCTTCTTCGGTTCTTGGCAGTTTCAAATAATTTGTGTCCAAATTACGAATAGCTTTAATTGGTTTCTGGGACTACATTTGATATGGATGGAACCGAAACTCAAAGAGCGTATGATAGCGATGCATATAAATCGCCTGTTTCCAGAAGGCACAGCGTAATTAATAGACTTTAAAACAAAGAACTACATTGCACCTTCAATTTTGATGCAATTATCAAAACATATGCTCACCGAGTTGCTGCTTAAATCGCAAGTCTATAAAAAGTATTCTGGAATCACAAGTCTATAAAAAGTATTGAAGCTTTTGAAAGAATGAAGTTGTGATCCTATTAACTTTGTTTTATTCATATTTTATTAATTTTTCTGATTCGTCTTCTTCTTCTTGTGTTTACAACAGCTCACTCAAAATTATCTAGTCAGCTGTGTAAATTATTTGTTGCTTTTACACATAACTGATATGATTTCGTCTCATCTGATAGTTGATCACATACAACTTGTTCTGCTGGTTCCTAATCTTGGTTGATTCGTTGTTGCTTAGAGTTGTTGTTGTATGCACTCATTTGTGTTTGGATAATTTCGTTTCTTTTTGGACATTTGATTTTGTTTTTCTTCGCAAGAGAATAGTTTTTGCACTTTGTAAAATTTTCGCGTAAGCATATCAAATATACGACATATTTTACTTTGCGCTTTGCACTAATTTTATTTGTCCGCCCGACGTTTAATTTTTTTTACTGTTTTTGACTTTTGATTTATACTCTGTGTTTGATTGTTCTTTCATATAGCATACAATTATCTGCAGCTGATATAATTTGTATTTCAGCTTCCCCCATACAGACCAGCAGACCATGCACAGCGCCGGCAATTCGTTCAATGGGTTCGGAACAAATTTTAGTGAATGCCGATTTTTCTAAACAAATCACATTCATCAATGGGGCGCATTTCAGCTATTTAGGTTCGTCAACAAACAAAATTGTCGAATTTGTCGAAAATCCGAACGTAATCCATGACAAACCACTGCAGTGCACAACGAGCAACTATCTGGGTCAGGTTTTAGTCAGGCGGCAGAATTGGGCCTTATTTCTTTGAAAATGAGGCCGGATGCACTGACTGTGAATGTCATCCGTCACCGGAACATGATTACGGAGTTCTTGTGGCCTCAACTGGATGGTATGAACTGATGTGGATCTAGACGACATTTGGTTTCATCAGGACGGCGCCGCATCTCGCAACGATTTCCAGACCAAATCAACTGGAATCGTGCTATTTAACGCCGAACGATTTCTCTCTTTAAGGTTTTATGAAATCTCAGGTGTATGTGAATAAAGATGGGTTATTTTTTATAATTAAATTGTGGACTATTGTTGAGACATCTTATAGGGTCAATTATCAATAATCAGTATGACAGCAGTAATTTGGCTTACCAACTTGAATCGTATAACCACTATTACTTGAGCGATTTTAAAATAAGTAAGTTTAAACTTAAATTCAAAATATTTGCAATGTTGTAAATTTATTGTGGCAACTTTGGAATATAAATACAACAAAATATATAAACGAAGGAAATCAAATTTGATAACAGTTTAATAGTTTTAAGTAGCTGTTCAGAGAAAAGTAGCTGATCTTGCGAAAAAATCGATTATTTGTTCATAATAGCTATTTAAATTGGTTTCATCTCGGTGGCTTCTAATTTCAGCAAAGATGTGGCAATTAATTTATTCATTGTTCTATTAATACATGGTACACCGGTTGGTTGATGAACGGATAAATCGGCTGCGACGAATACATCGATTTTGTTTGCATATATTCTCCCAAATTCATTGGGATTGAGATGTATAGCTGGGTGCAGCTGTACGATTTCTAGGCCCTGCAAAAAATGATGTTAAATGTATCGAATTAGAAAGTAGTCAGAAGGATGCAACTTACATCATCTGAAACACATAAGTACTGTGCCAAAGGAGTCTGGTTCACAAATTCATATTGCTCTCCTAGCGATGGCACAAAATAGCCTTGAATACAATAGCGAAAATTAACTGGAATTTTTTGTGCTCCGCCAATCGGCTGGTCTAGAGTCCGGTAGACAATTTGACCGATTTTTAATGAGTTGACAAACTCTTCTGCCTCCATGATACGGGTATTACATTCATTATTCAAATTGCAGTGCTGACTTGAGTGTCCTTTTTTTAACTTTGACAATTAAAAGTTCATTTAGAAGGTGTGGATTTGAGTTTGTTTATATATAAACGTATAAGCAACTCACCAAATATTCTAAGTTATGCTGACTCTCCTCTAAAGCATTTAAGATATACTTTGTGCTTTCTTCTTCGTCGTCTTTCAAATCATACGTTTTAAAGTCAATCTTCCCATTTAGCACAAGTTTGTGGTTCATATGGGTAGTGCTATCAGAAATCTCACTCCCAGCATACAGACGGCAACGCCCCTTTTGTTTGGATTTTTATTAAACAAACGAGTTTCATTATGGAAGAGAAATAATAATAAAATATTGAGTAACAATAATAATAAAGAAAACCAAGAAGGATATATATTCGAGGTGCTCGACGATATTATACACTGTATACGCCATCTGGTCGGTATAACCGCAAGAACATTTCGTTCAAAAGAAATAGCGCTAGGTGCTTTTCTTGAAGTAGAGAGTTCTTTTGATATTACGGGCTATGGCTCCATTACTCGAGCACTTGCGCAGAGGGGTATAGATAGCCTCACCATTGCCTGGGTTGAAGCCATGTTAAGTCAACGTGACATATCTTCTTCTCTTGGTAATGTAACTGTCAGTATTAGGGCGATCAAGGAAGAGTCCTCTTGCAACTTCTTTGGTCCCTAGTGATAGTCGAGCTCATAATCAAACTCAGTTCACAAGGGTACAACGTCATTGGATATGGCGATGACTTTGCGGTCCTGGTCTCAGGGAGATTGGATACGGTCTCGAACATAATGTGTTCAGCTCCTCGGACTTTGACAACCTGGTGTGCCAAGGAGGGCCTCAGGATTAACCCACAAAAAGCGGTCTTGGTACCCTTCTCAAGGATGTACAAATTGGATCTGGGGCCAGTGTACTTCCAAAGTTCTCTTTTGAGACTTTCCGATGAGGTAAAGTTCTTGGGACAAAAGACTGAATTGGAATACCCATCTCAAAATTGTCCTCAATAGGGCAACAATAGTTCGGTTTAAAAGCACCGCCTCCCGGTACTGGATACTATATCCTGATCTACGGCAGGCCAAGCTACTAAGCCGTCCTATATACTGAAAAACCAATGCACATCTTAATAGATCTGACCTGAAGTTGCTTTTGGGCTACCTCACCGGCCATCATCCACTGATATATCACTTATCAGAAACGGAGTGCAGATTCTGTCTTGAGAATGACGAAACCAGTTTACATCTGCTCTGCGATTGCCGGGCCTTGGCCAAGCTCAGAATTGAACAGATGAACAGACCCTTTATTACATCTGATGAGATCAGAAACACCTCGTCTAAGGATATTCTCCATTTCATTAAAGAGACAGAGAAGCATTTCCTGGGGTCTAAGGTTTAAAAAAATTTTAGCAAAAAATAGTCACATTACACTTTTAAAAACAATAAAACAATTTTATTTTTAGTATATAGTTAAAAAAAGTGTCTTATTTTTTTCAATAGATATTTATTTTGTCCCCTTAAAAGTAATCCCCCTCACATATAAGACATTTGTGACAGCGCTTTTTTCAATCCTCGAAGCACTTCTGAAATTGCCTTGAACTCTTCGAGCAATGCGGTTTTTATCTCCTCAATTGCGCCAAAACACAGTTAGCCAGCCAAGTCCAGCGAATACGGTGACAGAGACATGCTTGTTTTTGGCCAAAAATTCACGAACAAGTTAAGATGAAAAAGTCATGAATTCTTTTGCCACAAACCGGGCGTTTTCCTCGTATTGCTTCACGCAAACAGTGCATAACTCCAAGGTAATATTCCTCACCGTATGACCTTCTGGCAAATCGGGATCGTCGTTGACGTTACAAACGCAGTTGACAAACTTTACTGCCACACGTTTCATGCTTAAAACATCCGAATGCATGGCGTTAGCCAACCCTTATAGACATCCTAAGTAACTTTTCTAATAGTGATGCGACGATTCTCCAAAACAATTTTAAACATACGGACATTGTCATTAATCATTTTTTGTTCAAAGTATACTCGTCAAATGCCGCAGGCAGCATTTTAATTGCGTTGGAGCACTTAATTATATTTTTTACACAAAATTTAATACAGATTCTTTGATCTTTTTTTTTTTTTTAAAGCAAAAAATCGTCTAACCTTTATATCAGTCAAAACAAACTAAAACTGCAGAACGGACGGTCATGTCATATTGTCTGTTCCAAAAAAAAAAAAAAAAAAAATCGAAGTACAAATGTATGTAGCCCACGAATTTTAAAGAGTTAAAAAAATTCTTTCAAGTCATTTCCCGTATTCAATTCATTTTTAATTTTATCTCGAAAATTAAAAAAAAATCACCTATATAAATTATATACTGTTGGTCTTTATGGGGACTGCCTCTAAAAGTGGCAAGAACATGCCCATTAATTCCGTCCATAACAAGTTACAATATCGTCTAATAAAACAGTTTTTCATACAAAAACTTTTAGGTGGGCGGTGGGTTTGTATGGGCGCCACCCTTAAAAGTAGGCAGTTCATATCCATTAATAAATATGTGAAGCCCAATAGAAGCCATCATATCGAACTTCAAGTTGGTAGTGACTGCAATAAAACAAGTATTTCTTAAAATACCGAAATAGGGGCGGGAAAATTAAGGTCCACACCTAAAAGTGGGCAGGACCGGCAATTAGTATACATTTGTGAATCGGCCGTCCATGAGAACCAACTATATCGAATTTCAACCTGATGTATACTGTAATAAAAAAGTTTTTCTTACGAAAACCGAAAAGAGGTTAGTGGCTTTGTATATGGACTACTCCTAAAAGTGAGCGTGGTTAATTTGACCTATGTTCAGCCTAAGAATATTGAAAGTCTCCATACCTGATTTCAAGTTGATATCTCAAAAATGGACGGACTAGTTTCAATTTACACAGACAGTGGACATACTGACAGACAGACGGACAAGGCAAGTTCGTCGAGCTGGTCTAATATATGTATATATATACCTTATGGCGTCTCTAATGCTCCTTTAATGCGTTACAAACTCCGTAACATAATTATAATGCTATTTACACTATGTGTGCAGAGTATAAAAACAAACAACAGGAACCCTTAGTGGGCCAAAATGCTTTTAAATAAAAAAAATTAAAACAAACTATAAAATCGGACCAGTAGCTCTTGTGTGATGCAATTTCAAAGAAATAGCAAATTGAAATTGTTTTTACCTTTGTAGTAAAAAGGATGTGAGTTATGAAATTACACGTTACACTTGTATCAGCGAGTTTAGTTTTCCTTCTTTAGACAGATATCTTGCACACTACGTGTGAAGAGTATAAAAACAGTAGCTTCTTCACTCTTCACGTTTTTGATGATAGTGGTCATATTTTAACTAATAAAATGATGTGTTTTTGTATCACAGTGATCGATAGTCACGCAAATATCATAATATCTTTTAGCGTGGCTCAGGCTGATCACTATTTTATGATGATAAGATGAGGCTGATCGAGAAGTGTTATATTACGTTAAATTAGTCTTGGAACGAACATTCTGGAAATGTTAAACTTAACGTAAACGATACCACTGCGGTATCGCCAGTACATCTATGTTTACTGAAATTCACTTGCCTAATTATCAGTTATTTGGAAAGTCTGACAACTCTTGGTTCGTTGCTTTATGTTTTTCACAGAAATTATTGTTTATTAAATTAAGTGAAGTTTTTTAGTTAGGGGGATGGGGTCGCTGGCAGAAGTGGAAAGTTCTTTGGCCGTTTCTTTTGGGAGCGATCAAATTACGATTCTTTTGCAAACGGCTCAAGCAGCTCACAAACGTCCGCTAGGACACAAATCCCCTGGGTAATCCACGGAATCTCCTTGGTGAGCAAATTGTGAGAAGGCAAACACCCCCCTTAATAAGGGGTTAGTGCGCTGGGTTTGGTTCCCGCCACCGAAAAAAAAAACGTACCAGTGAAGACACAAAAGAAGCCTCCGATAAAATCCCCCAATGATGACGACCCCCGCAAACGATTTAAGGACCATGATTTACGGATATGCACCTGGAATGTCCTGTACCTCCACAGGGCTGGTGCATTTATCCAGCTGGATGATGTCCACGACAAATTTAAGGCTGACATCACCGCAATACAGGAAATGAGATGGATAGGACATGGCTGCTCAAAAAGGCATCCTGTGACATCTATTATAATCGCCATGCGAAGAAGCACGAATTTGGATGCGGTTTCGTGGTTAGTGGGAAACAACGAGGACTTGTTTCATACCTGTGGCCGAGCGCCTGGCCGCGATACGTATAAAGGCTAAGTACTTCAAAATTAGCCTGATTTGTGCACACGCCCATGAATTTTATGAGTGTCTCGAACCTCTCTACGAACACTGCCCCAATCACGATTTCAAAATCGTGCTTGGCGATTTCAAAGCCAAAATTGGGAAGGAAGGAATCTTTGGCCCAACAGTCGGAAAATTTAGCCTTCACGACCGCCGAAGCCTTTTCAACTGTTCCGGGAGTCCTCATTGGGTCATTGTCATTAGGTACAGCAGACCGTCTTGATATGACGTCTAGTGTCGCCAAGCTATTGCAGAGAAAGACGCCGCTTACAAACGAACTATGCATCGTGAGAAACGGAGAGAGAAGAAACGCCCTTTCAGACGCAAAAAAAGGAACAAGAAAGTCGTGAGCTTGAGGATGTTGAGGTATTATGTCAAATAAATGAATCTCGAAAGTTTTATCAAAAGGTCAAGCGTCTGACCGAAGGTTTCAAGAGTTTCTTTCTGCAAGGACAATAATGGAAGTCTGGTTACAGATGCACAGGAATAACTTAGACTATGGAGTAGTCATTTCTCTAATCTCGTTGGGGGCGATGAAGAGAATAGTACCGCAGATGGAGAAGCATACCTAGAACCACGAATTGATGATGGCTGTCTTGTAGAGCCACCAGATTATAACGAGGTCGACTCAGTAATTAAAAAGCTGAAGAATAACAAAGTGGCAGGTTCCGATGAGTTGCCGGCTGAGTTATTCACGACCGGTGACGAAGAGTTGGTAAGGCATATGCACCAACTCTTATGCAAAATATGGTCCGATGAATGCATTCAAAACGATTGGAATCTCAGTGTTCTTTGTCCTATCTTCAAGAAAGGAGACCCCGCTATCTGCGCGAACTACCGGGGAATAAGTCTCATTTCAATAGGATACAAAATTCTGTTGAAAAGACTGGAGCCATACACGAATGCACTAATAGTGTGGCTTCAGACCAAAGAGGTCGACCAGTGACCAAATTTTCACTTTACGCCAAATCCTGGAAAAGACCCATGAGTACAATAAAGACACACACACCTATTTGTCGATTATAAGGACGCTTTCGACATGCCGATAAGAATGAAGTTCTTCAACGCCCTATCTGAACTTGGTATCCCAGCAAAGATCGTTCGTATTTGCATGATGACACTATCACACACCCAAGGCGTCGTCAGAGTAGGAAAGAACTTCTCCCAACCCTTTGATACCAAGTTTCAGGCAGGGTGATGCTTTATCGTGCGACTTTTTTAATCTCTTGATGGAGTACATCCTACGCCAATGACCATACGAGATCGATCGGGCACGAACTTCCATAAGGAACTGATGCTACTCGCATATGCTGATGATATAGACATCATAGGCACTAACAAACGGCGAGTAAGCAGGGCGTTCTCGGAGATTGAGACACAGTCACGTCTCATGGGCCTAGCGGTGAACGAGGACAAGTCGAAGTACTTGATGTCCACTCGCATACCATCAGTGCGTCTTGGACGGTCTGTGAGTATGGAGAATTTTAACTTCAATGTTGTAGAAAACTTCGTCTATCAGCGAACACAAATTACCAGCGACAATAACGTTAGCCGAGAGATCGGACGAAGAATCACGCTTGGTATTCGCTGCTACTTTGGGCTCAACGAGCAAATTAGAAGTAGAGCCCTCTCTTGAAGTACGAAGATAAAAATCTATAAGACACTGATAATCCCGGTCCTGCTGTATGGCGCTGAAGCATGGCCACTGACATCAACGGATGTGGCGTCTTTAAAGGTATTCGAAAGAAAGATTTTTCGTAGGATTTTCTGTCCCCTTAGAGTTGGCGTCCAGTTTAGGACCCGTATGAACCATGAGTTGTATGAGCTGTATGATGAGGTTGACATAGTCCAGAGATTGAGACACAGTCACGTCTCATGGGCCTAGCGGTGAACGAGGACAAGTCGAAGTACTTGATGTCCACTCGCATACCATCAGTGCGTCTTGGACGGTCTGTGAGTATGGAGAATTTTAACTTCAATGTTGTAGAAAACTTCGTCTATCAGCGAACACAAATTACCAGCGACAATAACGTTAGCCGAGAGATCGGACGAAGAATCACGCTTGGTATTCGCTGCTACTTTGGGCTCAACGAGCAAATTAGAAGTAGAGCCCTCTCTTGAAGTACGAAGATAAAAATCTATAAGACACTGATAATCCCGGTCCTGCTGTATGGCGCTGAAGCATGGCCACTGACATCAACGGATGTGGCGTCTTTAAAGGTATTCGAAAGAAAGATTTTTCGTAGGATTTTCTGTCCCCTTAGAGTTGGCGTCCAGTTTAGGACCCGTATGAACCATGAGTTGTATGAGCTGTATGATGAGGTTGACATAGTCCAGAGCATTAAATTCCAGCGGCTGCACTGAGCTGGTCACCTCATCTGGATGAACCCCGAAGCTCCAGCACTTAAGGTTTACGACGGAAATCTGAACTTGATTGGTGGACGGCGTCAGGGAGGACGTCCGAGCTTAAATTGGTCAAGATCAGGTCTAGGATGACCTGAAGAAGCTCCGAGTTGCCAGCGACTGGCGCCGGCGCGCACTAAACTACACCGAATGGTGCGCTTTCCCACGTGCGGCCTTGAACGATAGACGGTTGTAGAGTCACCTAAGTAAGTAAGTAAGTAATTTTTAGTAAAGAGATTATTTAAAGATATTTTAGTAAATACATTTATTCTTGAAAAAACTACTCAAGAAAAGGACGATAACCACTAACTGGCGAAATCCTTGCAGCACCTTCAAAGATTGGTGTGAAAATTGGTATGGTGACTTTAATAACCATAAACAAAACCCTTATTAAAATGACTGCAAGTTAAAAACAGGAAGGTATAGCTTCCATACAAAGTATGAAGAGTATAAAAGTTTCAGTTCCACCGAAATTACGCCAACTTTAATACTCAGTCACAGGATGCGTCGTAGAAAGCGCCCGAGTAATCAAACTATTTCGCTTCATAACATAACATTACGAAAATAAGCACATTGAAATTATTTAAAATTTTTAATACACGGCCAGATCTATAAATAATCTAACTTTTTAGTTATAAAATAAAACAAGAATGGTATTATGTTTCAAAGCTAATATTTATTCAAAATTCGATCCATTTAACTCAATTCAACGTTTGGAACGCTCAATTAATTTATCCATAGACTTTTTAAACTCGCTTATTGGGGTGTTCTTTAGCACTTGTGTCACGGCTGCTTGAATGGCTGGAATGCCATCGTAAAAAGCTCCTTTCATTCAGTTTTCATTTTTGGGAAGAGAAAATAATCGCACCTTGATAGATCAGGCGAATACGGAGGGTGGTCTATGAGACAAATTGGTTTTTTCTGCAAAAATTCATTAACTCTTTTGGTCTTGTTAAGTTTTTGCACTATCATGCAATGAAAACAGCTACTTTCCTTTGGAATATTCGGGCCTAACACGTAGAACTCTAGACCACAAACGATGTAAAACTTGTAAATAATATTCTCCATAGACACAAAGGGCAAATATGGGTTAATAAATAATAATTTTTGTCCATGTAATAAGATCAACGAAGAGACCAAAAAATGAGCAAGCAAGTGAGAAAAGTCCGTTAGCTGCATCTTCATATATTATTTTGGTTTACAAGTAGTTTTGATCGCTTGAATTATAATTTAGCATAGTCAGTTGCTTTACGTCTCCGCCACCTTACGCATGCAGGCCGAGTCTCTGTCGACTTGGGCAGAGCTAGTTTTTGTTAGTTGTTTTGCTATTTGCACAAAACTATTGCGCCAACTAAATTTGTGTTGTTGGGCACGTTGTTAGTTTGTGGTATTATTAATTAACAATTAAAGGTGCCTTTTTGTGAGAAAAATTAAGCGCTCAATAATTCACTCCGAGCTCTTTGTTCTATCTACAATAAGTTCTCACCCTATTTTTCTTATAACTCTTCCCTACGCTATGTAAAAGACTCTGTGCTGACAAAGCACTAATCACTTCAATAAATTTGTAAATTTCATTTAGCACCTTCTATTTTCTTTATTTTTGTAATTGCGCTAGCTTGAACCATTGCCCAGGGTGTAAGTAAGGGTACAGTCGGTCAACCTGGCGTGCCAAAAAAAAATTCCTCCAACGGGTCTGAATGTCGCAACTTCCTTCTTCTAGGTCTAAGTTAGTTTAGTTAATCTCTAATCTACTTTAACACTACACCGTTGCCAACAACACACCAATTTATAGTTCATTCTAATGCAGTACGATATAATTTTTTTATTCGCAGCCTTGGTCGCAGTGACAAAATTTATCAGTGAATGTAACAAGATGAAAAGACAATTCATACAGTACTCCTTTCTACAGCGCTTAGATTGGACAGCAGCAAAAGTGATGTGTTCATACGCATCAACGCTCGTCTACGGCTACAAAAAGAGCATCAGCAATGATCTCGACCGTACCAACTCCGTCTATAGAATCAGAACGCCAATGACCAGCGACATTACGAGGCGTCTTCCCAGCGACACTGCGGCCCCTTAGCACGATATAGTGGTTCTGAAGTTTTGCGCCAGCACAAGGCAGGCGCTACGTTGAGGGCTACTTCACCAGTTCAATTATTTTATATCATCTCTATTTTAAATTCTATCGAGTCAGTATTTTTACATTTGTATGTAGCCATAAATACTCTTTGTAATGCGCGTTACAACACTAAGAAAGTTTTAATTCACCTTTCCGAAAATATAACAACCGAAGAGGTCGATCCTTTTTTCGTATAGGACAACGACTTCACTTCAATTAATTTTTTGGCCATGGAAAGTCTTGTTAGCTCCTGTTCTGTCTCATCTCTCTAAACTAATTTGTTGCGCGCAAACGGTTCTTCTTTTCTATAACTTCAATAAATATTGTTTTATTTAATTTGAATTGAGGCTTTCGTTGTTTATACTTATATCGTTCAACTCAGTAGCATATCCCGCCTGTAAACAAACGTACTATTAAGGTACACAATTAAACAGAAACTTATCAACATTGTCTTGATTCTTGACTTTTGAAACCGAAATGTTTTAGGTTTTGGCTCATCTTCTGAATTCCTTTCTGCAGATTGTCGCTTAGTTTCAGGATCATAATTAAAACATATTAACTTATTAAAATTATATACATACACTCAGTGCATACAGTAAGATAATACATATACATATATATTTACTGTTTGACTTGTATGCAGAAGTATACCTATATGTAAAATTGATTTTGATATTCAACTACGATATATGTATAAATGCAATTTTTTTGGTAATTAATTTTTCCTATCTAGTTATCGAAAGGTTCGGAATGGTTTTTCTACTCTGACGGCTGTGTGTGATAGCATCAACATGCTAAGACAAATGATCTTTTCTGGGATTCTGGGACTTAAAAGCGACAAATAGGTGGTATGTGTCTTTGTTGTACTCGAGGGTCTTCTGCAGGATTTATCGTAGAGTGGAAATTTGGTCACTGGTCGATTTCTTTGGTCAGAAGCCACACTGATACTGTAATATTAGTGCCTCTGTTCACACAGTACACGGGACAAAATTTTGTATCCAATTGAAAGGAGACTTATTCCACTGTATTTCGCGCCCACAGGTCTTCTTTCTTGAAGATAGGACAAGGAACACTTAGATTCCAATCGTTGGGTATGCATGCATCGGACCATATTTTGCAAAAGAGTTGGTGCAGACGCCTTACCACCACATCACCACTGATAATGAATAACTCACATGGAAGCTTATCGGAGCCTGTTAGCCTTTGTTATTCTTCAGCATTTTAATTACTGAGTCTACCTCGGTACAATCTGCTCTACAAGAAAGCAATCATCAATTGGTGGATTTGGAAATGCTTCTTTATTAGCAGCATTGGCTCTTTTTCGCCAACAAGTAGGTTAGAGAAGTGACATCTCGTTAGTCTCAGTGATTCCTATCCATCTGTAACCAGACTTCAATTATCGTCCTTGCAGAAAGAAACTCCGTGCTGAAAACCTTCGGTCAGGCGCTTGACCTTTTGATAAAACTTTCGAGCATCATTTCTATCACATAACACCTCATCATTCTCAAGCTCACACATTTCTTGTTCCTTTTTCTTTTTGTCTTTGAAAAGGCGTTTTTTTCTATCTACTTTTTTCACGATATCGGTCTCTAGCAGCTAGCGATTCGCCCGAGTGCAAAGTTCTTCTGTAAGCAGTGTCTTTCTCTGAAGTAGCTTGGCGACACTCCTCATCATACCAAGAGTTCGGCACAGATCTGGTGTGTCCAATGACCATGCTGAGTATAGTGTGTACCTTGGGTTTTACAAGGTAGTACCATTCGCACATCCAACATGCTAGATCCGTGCCTTTCGTCGATCACAACATGATCTTCGTGGCTACGTATGTTTTGATCGTAACTGCGCTAAGTATCCTTGTGTATGTTGAGGTGTAGAAATCTGGTACTACTGATTACCATGTTTCGAGCTGATTTAAAGATTCTTTCCTTCCCAATTTTAAGCGTTAAAATCGCCAAGCACGATTTTGAATTTTTTTTTCGGCCGCTCTCATTTTTGACATATCCTCTGCGACTTCCGTCAGCGCGCTTGCACAAATCAGGCTAATAGTGAAGTACTCAACCTTAATACGTATTGCGGCCATGCGCTCGACCACGCGTATGTAACTGACAAGACCGCGTAGTTTCCAACTAACCACGAAACCGCATCCAAATTTGTACATCCTCGTATGACAACTATAATAGATGTCATAGAAAGCCTTTTTTGAGCAGCCCTGTCCTATCCATCGCATTTCTTGTATTGCGGTGATATCATCCTTGAATTTATCGAGGACAACCCTATGAAATGGCAGGACTTTTAGTTACATATCCAAAAATCTTGGTCCTTAAATCCTTTGCGGATTTCTCATCAAAGGGGGATTATATCCGAGGCTTCCTCTATGTAGGAACCAAACCTTGCGCACCAACGTCAAATTAAGGGATTAAGAGGATTGGTTGCCTTCTCACAATTTGCTTACCACGGAAGTTTCGCGTTTCCTAACGAACGTTTGTAAGAAGCTTGAGCCGTTTGCAAAAGAATCGTAATTTGGCCGTTCCCAAGAAAATGGCCAAACAACTTTCCACTTCTGAAAACGACTCCATACCCCTTTTCGGACAGTGTAAGCGCAGCGCACCCTGTTTTTTAGTTCGTGACTTGTGTACGCATCGCACCCTTTGCTTGTACGGCGCAACAGTGTAAACGTATCGCACGTGGTCATATTAGGGGTTGTTGGTGTATACCACCGCACCCTGTCCAGTTAGACCGCGACGGGTTTAAGCACCGTACCCTGTCGTTTTAGAGCGCTATGGTGAAGAACCACCTAACACTATCGCTTAAGTACGCGCCTTTGTATAAGCACCGTGCCCTGCTATTTTTGGTCATGACGGTGTATACGCACCGCACCCTCTCGTGTTAGGTCGCGACGGTGCGAACGCACCGCACCCTTTTGTTTTAGGTCTAGACGGTGTATATGCATCGTACCCAGTCGTACGCGCCCCCAAACTCCAGACATAATTCCAGACATACCAAACAAGCTCCCCTTGAGAAACTAGAAATTAACTTTGCCAATCACGTTCTTGTTCCTTGACAACATTTTCCAAAAACTTCAAAAAATTTAAAAAAAAAAATTAATATTAACCTTAAAATAAAAAAAGCATGTCATCCAAGCATTGTAATCATTTTGACTAAATTATAATACTATTTAAACTCTGTGTGAAGAGAATAAAAATGATTTGCGATAAATAATTATTAATAGTAGACATCTTGCCATTTTTATCACAACTTGTATAAGTTGGTAAATAATTAATTGAAATCTCATTGTATCGAATAATGTAATGAGTAAACTGCTCGATTATGTCATAAATCATGCAGGGCTTCAACGCACACTAGTAATGAAAATTATGTAAAAAGTGTAAGCGCACAAACCTTTGTGTATTCAACATCTTCTTCAGAGCTGCCAGTTTCAAAATTGGTTTTGCTTTGCTGACACAACCATTCAGTACTTGCCACTAGTAAGTCCTCTTTGGATGGTGTGAAGCATTTGCACCATAAGAAGAAAGGGCACAAAAGAAAGAAAAATAAGTTCACGAAAAATCGACGTGAACCTGATGCATTAAAGTAGTTGCCACCAGGCTGAACACAATCGTATCCGCATTGGCCAATGCAGTTAATGAACAGTCCAAGTAGAGCCTTAACTAATCCTGAAAATGACACTAAATGTATACCAGTTTTAAGTTTACAAAGTCTTATAAACTTACCTAAACTTAACGTTATAACTATTATAATAAGTGCGTTCCTAAGAAAATAACAAATAGACAACTGGTCCTGTGTGGTTGCCAAACATTCAGTGTTCATTAGACATATATCTTCATCGTCTTCACCAGGACAGCTCAACAGTAAACCAGAATCTCGTTCCGCATTATATGACATTTTTTGACATACATTGAAATCAACATGCGTCTCCAACTTAGGTACGCAATGACATTTGCACTTCCATATGCAAAAACATCGGTTCTGAGGCTCAATTTCCATTTCACGGTGTGCAACGGTAACTATCCGATTTTCAAGAGGAACCCATTTTCGGTGTCGTCTTTTCACTGCCTTCGAATATCCTTCTAGTCTCGATTCCTCTAAATAGCTTTGTACAATGACTATGTTAAGTGCAATATATATAAAATTAGCAAACTTATAAAACGGTTTATTATCGTATTTATTTCCTCACCAATACATTTAATTTTTTTATGCTCGTTTTTTGGCTCCATTATAAGTGGCAACAGAAATGTTACTGTTTCACCAATGTATGGCATCAACGTCTTTTCAATTGTTGTTTTTGTTGAGGCCGCATTCGATAATGGACATTCTTTAACAGAAATGCTGAATTTTCGCATTTCAAAACCCTTGTTGATAAGATCAATGTATACTTGCAGTGCGTCCTTCGTCGTCGAATCTGTCATAATTCGGGATATCTTCACTTTTAAAATATTTACTCTCATTACGGCGTTTTCACTAAACGGCATTTTAATTTTCATTGTGAATGCTTAAAATAGTAGATGAGAATATTTTGTTATATAATTTTTCCTCTTAATATGTGAGTCACAGATGAATAAATATTTAGAGTACGCAGGACTACTCAATCACCACGGCCTCCTTCCTCTAAAAAAAATCATGGATACGTCCATATATACCAATACTATATTAACGTTAATAACAATGTACAGTTTGCGTAGTTATTTTATGCTACAATCAAGGAATAAAACCGAAAAGCATTCCGGTTTTGGTTACGGTCCGGTACGGTTCTCGGATTTTAGTTTCGTTATACCGGTACTGTACCGATACCGGTCAATATTAAAATACCAAAAAAAAAAATAAATAAATAAATAAATAAAGAATAACTACTATTGCCAACGTTCCACAGACCATATTTCAAATTAATAACATGTTATTTAAATTGCTTGACAATTCTTAATTCATCTGATAGTAAATACAAACATCATATTTTATATTAATAAGTGTGTCTCGCCCTCATAAACCCAACGGTCTTGTCAAAAACTTGTTTAATACAAGTGAAGAAGCTTCGATACCTTCGGTTTTTTCTTGTTTAATGGTAATTACATCTTAAAAGCATTATGGCATTCAGAGTTTTGCGTCAGGCCTATTCCTAAACGGATTCATAATAAACTAATAAATAATCGTAGCTATAACTGCGAAAGTCACTTTTGACAATTCGAATAGTTGTCGAAAATTGTGGAATTTATCTAACCTCCATTTTAGTAGATTTTCCTTGTTGTTTAATCGTTTTAGTCAGTGAAAACCCTTAACTGAAGCTAATAGATTATTTTTTAATAATAAATTACTTTTTATATTTTCGCGCTTCTGGAACTGTGCTTACCGTCCCATATCGCATACGCTTCAAGTCGACTCATAGGTGCTGCCTTCCTTCATAGGACAGCACCCCTTCTCTAACGAGAGGGCCTCCACGTGGTAATCCCTGGTAACTTATATACGGCACACTTGAGCGGCGTGTGATTCCCAGGAGCCAAGGGAAGACAAAAGAGTGGCTTCTAGACTTCTGGAAGCACAAAATGAAGGACTGAACACGCATATGTGGAAAGTCATCTTCCTACGACAAGAAGGGAATGGACAGCTGATGGTAGTAGGCATCGACGAAGAGTCGAAGTCAGCTATCAACAACGGATCGAATGTGCGATTCCGGTTTGGATTCATCCCGGTGCATCTTAAAAATAAGCCCGCGAAAGAGAGGCCAGCGAAAATACAGGATGCGGTGGAGGTCTTTGAAGAAGAAGGCAGGCCTCATACACCAATCCGATGGTTTGGACATTGTAATCGACCCACTACTATCCTCCCAGGAATTGAGGGAGGCAGATGAGCTTCTAGACGGAGAGAACAACTCAAACACTGGAGAGGAGCTAGTGCCGGCAGTCGAGTCAAGCAATGAGTCAGTTGACTGATCCGGCAGCTACCAGCGCAGCCCAGCTGAATGTCCACCATGCCAAAGCGGCGTCACCCGTTATGGCAAGGACATTCACCAGTATCCCTAGAGCGTGCATTATTGTTAGAAATGATATAAAGTACACTGCTTCTTCAGAATGCCATGGGGAAGCACTGACACCAACTATCGAGATAAGTGCCTTCTTAAATTCTTTATAAATAATAGCCTGACATTTATATACCAGTGTATTTGAAGCTAAACTGTGCGCTATAATTAGATGTGCACAGTATAATTTGGATAGAGGCTATAGCAATTGTTAGATTGTTGTTCTATCAGACAGTCAGGCGGTATTAAAAGCATTAAGCTCAAACACCGTTTAGTCCAAATTAGTGCAGGAAGCACTTATATTATTGGGAACACTCGGCGTACACAACAAAGTTTACTTACTGTGGGTGCCAGGACACAATAATATAATTGGAAATGAGCTAGCAGATAGGCTTGCCGCGAAAGGAGCGACAATGAAATGAAACAAACAGAGCAAAGAAGCAGCCAAGGACTAAGGCAAGCTAAATGAAACAAACAGAGCAAAGAAGCAGCCAAGGACTAAGGCAAGCTAAAATATTTTTAGGGGGTTTCGACCCGCGCAGAGCGAAAGCAATGCTTCAACTAGGTAGAAACCAGCTGAGAACATTGACAGGAATACTAACCGGACACTGTTGACTGAGAAAACACCTGTGTGTGATGGGTACATATAATTCCCCAGAATGCAGTGATCATAAAGAAGAGACTCCTCTTACTAAGGTTTATTCAACAAGTTAGACTAGAGCAGGACATATAAGTAAGAAGGACAAAACAATATATATAACAATATAATGTAATAATAATCATGTTGTTACACTTTTTCAGCAACAAATAAAACTCTATATACATCTGTCAAGGCAGCTATACAAATTCTTCCCTGTTCAGAAGTCAGCTTCACATTATATCGGGTTCCTAAAATAAGGAACATAAAAAGGCACTATTCTAGAATAGAGTGGACTCACGTCAATGAAGTCAAATTGCGTTAAAGTCGCCCAAAACTAACTGCTCACTTTCAAGTTCACGTTGCATTTTGAGCTGGTTCGAGATCGCTAACCATTTCATTAATAATATCCCAGACTTTTCATTCTAGAAAAAATCAGAATTTACTACAGCAAAGTTCTCCAGCAGATTCTCCAGTCGTGCTCCAACGAGTAGGTCAATCAATTGGTATCTTCTTTATCTTCTTATCTAGCATTAGGTAGCTTAGGGACGACGTCCGAAGCTTTTTGATAAGGGCTCTGACAACTAAAATGGCTTTTGAAAAACTGGACAAATATTGCCACTACTTATATTGACGGTATATATTGATATAGCTGTTTATTATATCGGTTCCGGTTTCGATTCTTAATTTGAATCGGTTAATTTTGGTTAACGGTTCCGGTTTCGGTTTTATTTTCTGGCTACAATATAGTTGTACAATATTCCACAGGGGATAGGTAGAAATAGCTACTCCGAATAATGGCTCGCTGAATAAGTAAGCAGTGTGTTTATATGGATATTTAGTCCTATGTATTATACTAATGTACTAAGCTATCTGTAACAGTGAGTGTAGGTGATAGTGCTATCTAAAAGGTGAGTAATAGTTATACCTACATATGAGCCATTATTCATGAAGTGTACCAGGTGAAAACTAAAAATCTTCCAAATCAATTTGAGGTTTTTATATATTGTGTCACTATTTGTCATTAAATAAGAAAAAATAAGTTTTAAGGATATTGCATGACGGGTTTTCAATTTACGGGGGCTCGAATATTTTGATTTTCACTATGCGCGTGTACGTTCAAGAGTAGATAATTCCCAGTATAATATTGCAATTTTAAAAAAAAATATGTGTTTTGAAAAGCTCTTTTCCTGAGCACAGTCGGTCAACTAGACGGTCAATCGAAAATTCGTCTTTGGGGTCTGAGTGGTCGCAAGGTTTTTCTTTTAATTTCAAGTTATTTTTAATTGATTAATGAATTTTATTAATTTTATAAAACGACTGGTTTAAATACGTAGTTGCAATGTATATTAATATGTTTGGCCTCTATGCGTCCCTCAATTATTCATCCGATTGTGATTAAACTTTGTTGGGTTCTTCTGTGTATGCCCGCGAGGGGCAGTGGGTAGGTTAGCACTATTTAAGAAAGAGGAATGAAGTGTTGTATACATGTTAATGTGAACGAGGGGGCAGGGAAAAGGGGCCGGAAAAAAGGGGAAGTTGGCGGGGATAAAAGGGGGCAAAGCAATGAGCGGTATGGGAAGGGGACAGAGATCAGGGAAAGAGTGGTCGGGGAGGAGGTCAAGCGAGAGATGGGCTGGGCAATGGTAGGTAAGGTAAGGTGGGATGGAGAGGCAGGGGTAAGGGCATTAACGCGCCGGGTACCAGCTAGTTTTTAATAAATAAAGAAATACTTTGTCAGATTTTGCAGTGTTGCCCAATTTTCAATTCGCAGCCTATTTCCTATATATACCCTTTTCTGTGGTACATTATCCCCTTTCACCTCTTCGCCTACCACCCTTTACACTGGACCCATTCCCCTGCACCTTCCCCTACCACTCCTTATTTTACCTCCCCTTCGATTCCATTAACATGCATACACCATTTCATCCCTCTATATTATATGGTACCCTACGCGTTGCTGCCCTTCCACCTGCTCACCTACCTATACTCATCCATCCCAATGTCCTATTACCACACCTCTCACTCCCCTACCCTTCTTTCCTCTGCCTCCTTTCCCAAACACTACTTCCCATACCTCCCATTCCCCTTCCTCTATTTACCTGCCCCTTTCCCCCCATCCATTTCTTTTTCTTCCGGCTCTTTCGTTTCCACCACGTCCCCAACACTCCCCTTTTCCTTCCCCTTCCCTCTTCGATCCCATATACAACATTTCATCGCTCTTTCTTAAATTTGTTAGGCCAGGAACACTCGTGGGCATTCACAGTGGAATCCCCATTACTGAATCCCCATTAACACACACACAAAATTTTAGCAAAATTGCTCCAGCCGTTTAGTATCAATTAGCACAAGATTTTTTAACAAAATAACACTAAGCAGCGACTTAAAAATTTTCCTGGATCTGATAGCAGTACCATCTACCGGGTGTAACTGAAATTAAAATAACACGATCACAGCGCCGTCTGCCGGATCCAATGTAAAACATGTTTTTTTAGAGGTAAAGAAATATTAATTGAATTAAAATGCTGAGATTACATAATTTCAAACTGAAAATTGGCTTTCTTAGAAAAATAATTTTATGCTATTAGCGTTTAATGATTGTTGGTTGTTTGCATAAACGCAATTAACAGCTTTGTCTCAGTTATGCTCCACAACTCTTTGTTTGCGTTAAGCCATCAAATTTGCGAGCGAGTTGCAATGCTCATGTTGGGTGCTCAAAGCGTTGATGATTTCTGTCATATTCATTGTGCGATTTTCAATTTCACCGTTCATGTTATGGTTTGAATTCGGCGCGTGGTGCGCTAAAAATATGAGAAATTGGTAACTCAAACCTCCCGCTCTCCTTTTAAAATGAACAGTACTGAATCATAAGATGTTAAATTTAACTTCAAAAACAGTTCTTCCTGGCGTTTATTTTTACCTTTTGTCGTCTCTCAATTACAAATTTATATATTTTAATATTAATATATAACATTATGATTAGTATTATTTTAATAGAAGAGAGTGCGAAGAAACTTGTACCGGATATTGCGAAGAACTTTTGTATTAATTTTATGTTTTCAATTTTTAATTTTGTATTATTTGTTAAGTATTAGAGCACAAGTATGTACATATAGCATCGCTGATGCTAGGTACATTTGTATGTATAACACTAGTATGATAACGAAGTTTCCAAATAAACATTGTTGCATCGTTTTCCAAAGTATTCGTTTTCTAAAAGATGCTGTTTGGGCAGAACAATTTCTAGTTAATAAGTTCATTCATATAATCAATTTTGTTATTTTAAAAGTTTAACATTTTATTTAAGAACATTGTATTTCTGCAAGTACGCAAGGAACAAATTTTGTAGTGAATTATGTCAAACAGTGTAATCTCATTCGGAGTTCACTCATGCTCATTTAAATTCTTCACTCCTATTTAGTTTTTGCAGTTTTGCATTCTCTTTTGCTCTCATTATCATTTTCTAATATTTAATAGCAATGAGTCAATTGTTAATTTAAGTCAGTCGAAATAAAGCTACCAAACACACGGCATCGGGAGTTTTATTACCTCATTAATTTGAGGCTTCAACATTTGGCGACAGCCACTGGACAGAATTGACCTAGAAAAAGGCCATTTCTGTTCACATTTCTAAATTAAAATGAACTATCGTGTTAATTTGGCACCGTAAACGTTGTTACACTAACTATCGTGTTAGTTCGCACAACGTGTGATAGATTCTAGTTATTGGACTAGTATATACATACATCTTTAAATCGTCGGTGCTGCTTACATGGAAGGAGCAGTATAATCAACATCGTGCGACGTCTCAACCCTCTGGTACGCAACTCATCATCGGCATTGAATCAATAAAATCATTTGGACATATCATGTGAGTTACATGGGAGCTTACGCATTTCCACTTACATGATACTTCACTGTACGCTTTATCATCAGCTGTGTTATCATCAAAGTGGGATCATGAAAAAACCGTAAGGAAAAAACCGTAAGCTATCTTCCGTAAGCTTCTTCTTTCAACTATCTTTTGACTATTGCGTTATTAATAATCTAATAATCAAGGAAAGCGATTTCATCATATCGATTACTTTCACTCGGTTTGCTGTTACTACATTTCACTCGATTAGTTTGGTACTCATATTGAGTTCGTTCGTTTCAAAATGAGTCCAAAGGCAGCTACAGAACAGTTAACTACACTCAAGCAGCAGCGCTCTGTAATATTAAATAATTTTTCTAATATAAAGGTCAAGGTGGAAAATGAACACAAAGATGCTGACTTATCTGCAACGCCTTGCTACAAATAAAACTCAACAGCATGATGAGCCGAGTTTCTTTCGTAGCACTGCCTTCAATAGTTTTCCCAGTCAAAATCGGTTACTAGCACTCAAGTTATCCAAGTTCCATGGCAAGTATAGTGATTATAAGCGTTTTATACCAGCGTTTACAAACATGGTGTTATAGAAAAATTTAATTATTTGGTAACTTGTCTCTCAGGTGCAGCATTGAAGGTCGTTCAGTCATTTCAAGTCACAGAGGAAAATTATCGGAAAACACTTAAACAGCTAAAGTATGATAAAAAAGTGCTAATATTTCTCGAATACATTAGCCATCTTTTTAATGTACAGGCCATGAACAAGTCAGGTGCATCGTCGCTTCGCACAATCGTTGACTGTCTCAGCGCTTCGTGGATCACTAAGCTCAATAGGTTCAGATGCAGAAATATTGAATGAGATGATAATTCAATTTGTTTTGTCAAAAGTAGATATGGATACAAAACTTGCATATGATTCAAAGGAAAATTTTGAAGCTTTGCCCTCATGGGAGGCTTGCTGCAGCATTTTAAACAGACATTGTCAATTTTTGGAAAGTCACTCGAAACGTGCTATTGTAGATAAGGCAAATGATACGAAATCTATAAGCAATGTCCGTAGTGCCCAATTTTCTTGTCTTCAATGTCAGAGTACGGATCATGGGTTAGGAGCTTGCCCATCTTTCTTATCGCTTTCAATTGCAGAATGATACAAGTTCGTTAAGCAATCATCACTATGTCTAAATTGCTTACGAAAAGGGCACATAGTGCAAAATGTTTTACTAATTCGCGTTGCAGAGTGTGCAATGGCACACATCACATAAGTTTGCATAAATTCACAACGAATTCAGATCAACTCAATCAACAAGATGCTGGTCAAGTAGCTACATCATTGGTAGCAAAAACTTCTAGTCGAGCGCTTATTCCTACAGCAATCGTGCTGATTAAGGATAAGTATGGTCTTTTTCAACCGGCTCGTGCGCTACTCGACTCTTGTTCTGAAATGAACTTCATAACCGAAGAACTGGCTAAAAGGCTACAACTTAATTTTGAACATTCGTAACAGGAAATATGTGGTATAGCAGATATTAGAACAGCACTTAAATTTTCAGTAGAATCAACAGTAAAATCTCGTATATCAAATTATTGTTGGGCGTCTCAGTTTGCAGTTACAAAAACAATATCGTCGAATCAGCCTTCACAATATATTGAAACAATTAACTGGAAACTACCGGAAGAGCTTCAGTTAGCTGATTCGTTATTTTATAAACCGCAACATATTGACTTGTTAATCAGTTCACATAATTTCTTTGAATTACTTATGGATGGTAAAATTTCAATTGGAGAAGGCTTACCATACTTGATTAACACTAAACTTGGTTGGGTGGTCGGTGGTCAATTCAATCAGCCACGCCAGGCCACGGATATTCTTAGTGAATACTAGACAGCGCAAAACGCCGCTTTGAATTACTTGAACGTTGTCTAGACCGTAATAAGCCACTCAAGGAACTTTATACAGCATTTATGGATGAGTATCTGAACTTTGAGCATATGAGCCCATTCAATAACATAGATCATTCAAAACCGCATTATGTGATACCACATCAATGTGTGCTTCGTCCTCAAAGTTATACAACAAAGCTTCGAGTTGTATTCGATGCTTCAGCTCGAACATCTGCGCATATATCACTAAATGATATTTTGTTAGTCGGACCCAGCAGACATATCTAAAATGTACCGGCAATTCATGATTCATTCACTTGATCGTATCTTTCAATTAATTTTATGGTTATCATGCTCAAATATGTTGCTGATAAATACGAGAATCAATACCCCATAAGAGTTGAACTGTAAAGCTAAAAAGGTACAGGCTCTTTTAGCAAAAGCAGGCTTGCATCTGGCAAGTGGAACTAGAACCAAGGTTATGACCATGAAATCACAAAAGCGCTTGGAAT
This sequence comes from Leucophenga montana, assembly GCA_035044765.1. Lineage (NCBI taxonomy): Eukaryota > Metazoa > Arthropoda > Insecta > Diptera > Drosophilidae > Leucophenga > Leucophenga montana. Next base: position 47,405 of record JAWNNQ010002109.1, read on the forward strand.
ATCGTGGAAACCACGCCAAGACACATTTTGCTTTAGATATGATTTCCCAATCAATCAACTTGTTACAAAACGATCAATTTTGTCTGTTATTGCACGAATATATGCTTTACTCGGAATTCTAAGCCCAGTTATCATCCGATGCAAAATCCATTTCTTCGCATTGTTTCGCTTATACAACATCAAGTATACGCTCAGGGTATCGCACTTCTAAAATTGAAAAAGTCGCTTAGACCAGAAATGCAAAAACTAAAACCGTTTTTGCATGAAACATGTACACAGTCTGGAAATGTTAGCTTGCTCCGAGTAGGAGGCCGATTGTCACATGCGCCAGTTAACTACGAAGCAAAGTTTCCAGCACTACTACCAAAAAATCATTAGTTTACTAAACTATTCGTCGAATATTTACACAGAAAACATTTACACGCAGGCCCGAAGGCATTAATCGGAATACTACGACTTTAAATTTGGATTGTAAATGCTCGAGAGTTGGTGAGGAAAGTTGTAAGGAGCTGCATCCACTGCCTTCATTACAAGCCTAGGCTTCAGCATCAGATTATGGGTTCGATTCCTGCTGAACGTCTACGCGCACATCGGCCATTCTTAGTATCCGGTGTGAATTTGTGTGGTCCATTCTATACTACATATCGCATACGTGGCAAACCACCCTATAAAATATATGTAGCCATATTCATTTGTTTTGCAAGCAAGGCAGTGCACGCAGAGTTAATCTCCGACCTGTCCACTAATAATTTTATTTTGTTTAAAGCGTTTTATAGGTCGCCGTGGCATACCCCAGAGCATTTATTGTGATAACGCGACCAACTTCATTGGTGCCAAGACCAAACTTGACGAATTAAAACAACAAGTGATGACCAACACTGAAGAAGTTTGCACAGCTCTGGGATGTGAATTTCGTTTCATTGCACCCCGTGCCCCACACTTTGGTGGGCTGTGGGCTGTCAAAAACATGACCAAATCTTACTTGACTTTTGAGGAACTGCAGACAGTGGTAATCGAGGTTGAAGCCATACTTAATTCGAGACCTCTCACTGCACTGTCAGAGGACCCGAACGACGGCGAAGTGCTCACCCCAGCGCACTTGTTAATTGGTTCTTCGTTGCTTCCAGAGCAACAATTCGATGACAATAAGGTGACAACGCTTGTGGGATCTTTGGCGTCGTGATTTTTTTCACGATCTACAGCTACGATCGAAATGGTTAAAGGTAGAAACTAACATATCTACAGGCCAGCTAGTCATCATCCATGAAGACAATCCACAACCCCCGGCACTGGTTAATGGGACTTATAGTTGCTACGGTGGCTGGAGCCGACGGCCGTGTACGAGTCGTTGACATAAAAATAGCCCGAGGAATAGTACGTCGACCGATCCAAAGCCTCGCCCCGTTACCACTCAACGATTGATTTGAAATAACCAGACTTGGACCTTTCAACGGGCGGAGTATGTTTCGGCAGAACAATTTTTAGTTAATATTGCGAGCGAGTTGCAATGCTCATGTTGGGTGCTCAAAGCGTTGATGATTTCTGTCATATTCATTGTGCGATTTTCAATTTCACCGTTCATGTTATGGTTTGAATTCGGCGCGTGGTGCGCTAAAAATATGAGAAATTGGTAACTCAAACCTCCCGCTCTCCTTTTAAAATGAACAGTACTGAATCATAAGATGTTAAATTTAACTTCAAAAACAGTTCTTCCTGGCGTTTATTTTTACCTTTTGTCGTCTCTCAATTACAAATTTATATATTTTAATATTAATATATAACATTATGATTAGTATTATTTTAATAGTAGAGAGTGCGAAGAAACTTGTACCGGATATTGCGAAGAACTTTTGTATTAATTTTATGTTTTCAATTTTTAATTTTGTATTATTTGTTAAGTATTAGAGCACATGTATGTACATATAGCATCGCTGATGCTAGGTACATTTGTATGTATAACACTAGTATGATAACGAAGTTTCCAAATAAACATTGTTGCATCGTTTTCCAAAGTATTCGTTTTCTAAAAGATGCTGTTTGGGCAGAACAATTTCTAGTTAATAAGTTCATTCATATAATCAATTTTGTTATTTTAAAAGTTTAACATTTTATTTAAGAACATTGTATTTCTGCAAGTACGCAAGGAACAAATTTTGTAGTGAATTATGTCAAACAGTGTAATCTCATTCGGAGTTCACTCACGCTCATTTAAATTCTTCACTCCTATTTAGTTTCTTGCAGTTTTGCATTCTCTTTTGCTCTCATTATCATTTTCTAATATTTAATAGCAATGAGTCAATTGTTAATTTAAGTCAGTCGAAATAAAGCTACCAAACACACGGCATCGGGAGTTTTATTACCTGCAATACCATGCAATACCAAATTTGTATCGTGACATCGTTTAGAAAACGATCCAAGACAAACTGACTGGATAAAAAACTGACTGGCATAAAAAAAAAATGAGAACTTTGGCAGAACCGTAATTTTATTGCTCTTCACAATTTGTATGGAAGGTATAAAGTGCGGCTATTTTGATAAGTATTTTGCCTATGGTTATAAATAATCTCCGCACCAAACTAAATATTTGTTGGAACCGACATGACCGTTATTATCAGAGCGGGTATGGCTCCGTCTTTTTGCTCAGTGCTACTCAGGCAGGTTCGACCGCCAAACACCACGCCGCAGTTGGTACAAAAAAAAATTTTTAATTTAAAAAAAAAGAAAAAACAGCTAAAGTAACACGATTCGTTAAAACGTGAGAAGCACAAGCAAAGAAGGAACCGATAATCGCGGACCTGACAACTGATTGGGTCGAATGACTCCCATGACTACCATGACTCCCTGTACTTGTGATCTGACGTTCCTTTTATTCCTTTCATTTTCACGACTTAGAGAATACGAATTGCCAAAATATGCTATTTGGCGAATAATATTGAGTAGTGTATTTCACAATTTTACAATTGTAATAAATCCATTTTTGTAGCTCTGCAGTATAAATCGATTTTTGGTCTGTTATCGGTCACTTTTTGTCTGTTATTGTCTATTATCGTTACTTTTGTCATATTCATCAGTCAAGTGCTACATACTGAACAGGTGAACAGTCCATGCATTTGCACAAATGTAAACGTATAAAATGTATAAATTAGAAGAAAAAATTAGATGAGAGTAAGCGCCGCCGTAGTAAAAAAAAACCAGCGAATCCATGAATGCACATTTCCATTCCAAATTTAAAAAAAAAAAATGCAATTTTTTTGAAGTGAAACTTCTTTAGACCATCGTTGTCATTTGAAAATTCGATGAAACGAAAAAGTGCAGCTAAAAAGAGACAAATAGGATTGAGCCTGATAGAGAATGAGATACATTATTTTGCTATATGTTGATAAGTTTGAAAAGGTTTGTGAAAATAATATAAAAATCAACTCGCAAAGAGACAAACATATTCATAAATAGGATTTAGCCTGCGAGAGAATGAGATAGATCATTTTGAATGGTCTCTACACTAAGTTCGGAAAGGTTTGTGAAAATAGTATAAAAATAAAATAGTTCGAAGTTCTTTGGCATGGTTAATCGAAAAAAGTCGAAATTTCCATTCCAAAAATCGGAACAATTTTTGAACTTATGACCACACAAACGTGTGGTAGGTTGGAGTAGGACGATAGATGGCGCAGCAACCAAAATATCTTCACTAGAAGATCGTATCGATTGATCTAGAAAAGGAGTAATCGATGAATAATGCAAGGAAAGGGATGTCACTGTTTATCTTCAACTGTCAAAGTTTACAAGTTCATGCACAAGATCTACAATGAGACAGAATAGCATCATCGTCTACTTTTCTTGTTCTTTCCGAGACGTGGATGAATAATGATAACATTGTAGAAATTCAATATTTTGATATTGTTGCTCATTATAAAAGAGCATCATTTTTTACGAGAGCAGGTGGAGTAGCAATTTATCATAACGTAAATGACAAAATCCGTGTTGTTACACAAATAGAATTTAATGCCCAACAACTGGAATCATTAGAAATATGTGCATGGCAAAGCAAGGTAATTTAGTTCTAATTGTAGAAATTTACATTTCTCCAATCCAATCAATAAATACAATCATTGAATTCATACACGAAAATTTAGTTAAGTACACTCCAGAAGTATCGAGAATTCTTTCAGCGCTCCCTTCTTTTGAGTTCCTCGACTCAAAATTTAATTTAAAAATGTGCAGCAGTCACAAAGAGCCAATTACCAGATCGAAAACAGTAATTGACGCTGTGTTCCAAAGATATATAAATTTAATTGAAACTTGAGCATTTGTTTCCTATTTTAGTTATCATAAACCAATCGTGCCATTTGTTCAAAGTGAAAACATGCCAACTGAATAGTATGTGTTACAATAGTATATCTTAAATATGTAAATATATGAAATGTAATATTTTGCATTAAAGTTTAAAATAATTTTTAAGTTTGCTAAACTACATATATAAAACAGTCGCTTAATACAATATAAAAATGTAACTAAACTTTCATTCATTTCATTTCATTCATTAGATCAAGTTATTTTGTTATTATATTAGGAACGTCTACCTTAGAAATCAGCAATGGTAACGCGTTTTAGTCTTCTTCGTGGGTGGAAAGTCGAGTCATATGATTTTGGCTGCATTTGCGAATCGTCTCTGCTACGGTGTCTATACTGAGGTCTCGGTGAATAATTTCGTTGGTAATGTACCATGGTGCATTTGTAATTGTTCTTAAATTTTATTTTGCATCCTGTGCCATGGATATTTGTTTTGCTAGCTGTGTCCCAAATTTCTGCACCGCACTTGTATATTGGAATGAGCATAGCTTTATATATTAAGATTTTATTATAAAAAGATAAGTTCGATTGTCTACCCAGGAGCCAGTAGAGTTGTGCGAATTTATATTTCATTTGGTTTCTTTTTTGATAATGTGGTCTTTCCAGGTTAATTTCACGTCTATATTAAATTCCAAGTACTTTGCGTAATTTGAAGGGCTGATTTGTGTACCATCAAGTGTCAGCGTATAATTGACTTGTCGTTTATTGGAGTAGATAACAAAAATTGTCTTTTCTTTATTTATTTGTATGCGCCATTTATTAAACCATATCAGAGTTTTGTCAAGATTTTTTTGGAGATCAATTGCAGCTGATTTAGCATCTTTATTTGATGGTAAGATAACTGTGCCATCTGCAATCATGCTGTTATTTAGTGATGGGATTGGTATATCAGCCGGAAAAAGTAGGTAGAGCAAAGAACCTAGGACGCTACCTTGTGGAACCCCATCATTCATTGGCATTATGTCCGAACATTGATCTTTATATTTAATAATAAACTGTAGGTCTTTTAAGTAGCTCTGAATGATAGTAATTAGTAGTAATTTAAAGGCAATATTTTCTTAGGCTTGTGCAGTAGCCAGGTATGACATATTCCGTCTTTCATAATTTTACCTGAAATTTGATCGTAGCCCGGTGTCTTGCTACATAATTGCAGCTCAATAATTGTAATACTTTTAATTACCCCGTTAATAATATGTGGGACATCTGGCAGAGTGAAATTCTGTTGGTCCATTGGATTTGTGAAAGTATTTTCTAAATTATGATTTGCCAATGTTCTCGCCTTGTCAGTATTATTTGTAGCCCATTTACCGTCTGCAGTTCTGATAGGTGTCTGGTAACCTAATGCTTGATTTATCTTTTTTGTCGCTTTCCATAAAGAGTACATAGTTGACTCTGTTCCTGTTTTAGCATATTTTCTAGTTCCTTAGTAGCTCCGTTGAGTTTCGTCTTGTCTGCTGGATGTCTAGTTTCTTGCCATCTCTTACGTAGTTTTCTTTTTTGCTTTATTTTATTTTTTATTTGGGCGTTGATATGTTGGGTGCTTGGCTTATAGATAATCGTTGGGGTTTAATTTCCACAGCTTTTATATTAATATCATAAAAATATGCTATTGCGCTATCTATTTCGTCTGCTGATTTTAATGATATATGCAAATGCAACTCAGGATTTATAATTTCCTTAAAGGTCAGCCAGTCTGTCTTTGTATTGTAGAGGCGCGAGGTATTTACAGACTCAATTGTGCATTTTTGTACGTCAATATTATTGGAGAATGGTCTGAGGAAAGATCATAACACTGTTCTGTCACATTGTCCATTTTTATACTGCGTAGTATAAAAAAATCACTCGGCCAATAAGTTGGTTGTCCAGTGGAATAGCACTTTGCTTTGTTTTCTCTGATGGCGTCTAGGAAATTTTTGCCTTTCTTTGTGAGTCGTGATCTCCATATAGCGTTTTTGTCATTAAAGTCACCACCGATAATGTATCTGCTACCTAGCTTTTGAAGAAGGTCCAAATAGTCTTGTGTAGAGTTATTGTATCTCGGGGCGCAGTAGATTGAAGATAGCAAAAAAGGACCATGGTTGTCTTCTACTAAAATTTGTGTGGCTTGGATATTATTTTGTTGAAATTGTTCCATTTCTATGCTTTTTATATTCTGCTTGACTAGAATAGCAGTTCCACCACGTGTCTTTTTGTCAGGATGATTTATGCCATAAACATTGTAGTTGGAAATTTTTATAAAACTTTTTGAGGTAAAATGAGTCCAGGATGCTATCTGTTTATTCTGTCCATCTAGTTTAGTGACTAGGAGTGTAATGATATTCATCATATTTGCCATCTGTGTAATTAATTGTTTCATCATTGACTTAAGCTTGGCGAGGTCGTTTAGCTGTTCTTTTGAAGGGTTATCATTGTGGTCATTACCAGCTCGGGTAACCAGTGTAGGTTTGTTTTTGTTTCCGTTTTGTACAGCTGCAACTTGTGCGTGTGACATGCTTAGTTTTAAACAGCCTTTGTCAAGTGACGTCAGTGGGGGTTCCCTTAACGTTGAACCTTTATAAACCATACAACCTTTGTAATTGGCAGTCTGTTTCTCTCCACACAGGGCACATTTTATTTCGTTGTTGCTGAGGCTTCAATCTATGGTTTTGTGGCAACCAGCGCATTTCACGCAAACAGGGTCTTTGCTACAGTAGTTTTTAGAATCACCTTATTTCTGACAGTTGGTGCATTGTGCAATTATTATTTTCAGCTGTGGAGACTCAAAGCTAATTTTACAGTGCATTAGATGGCAAATGTTGTAAATGTCTTTATTGTTGTATTTAACTTTAAGTTCAAGAGAGAAAAGAGAAAGC
>JAWNNQ010002110.1:0-42612 GCA_035044765.1 Leucophenga montana
TATATATATATAAAGGGGCTGTCCACTAAATGGCGTATTATGATTTCAGATCATCGATATTCATACAGATATATATATATATATATATATGTATATATATATATATATATATATATATATATATATATATATATATATATATATATATATATATATATATATATATATATATATATATATATATATATATATATATATATATATATATATATAACAAAAAAAAACCATCATCGTAAAATTCACGACCACAATTTACAGGAGTATGTATATAATTTCTCCTGCTCTTAGTATATATATACAAATATATTAAAGGCAATTTAGTATGAGAAAACTTACGCATTTATTAACGCCGCAAATCCATCGGTGAAAAGCCTTCCAGGATGAACTCCACGATATGCTGTATTAGAATTCTAATATTCATGCTTTGCCTTTTGATGGCGTAAAAATTAGAGACATACCCTCAAAATGCCCGTCTGCTCACGTGACCGAAAAACTTGGTTAATGCATTCGCGCACATTAATAAATTTACATTTTCACCAGTACGGAAGCAATAAAAAAACTACAAAATACACTGTCCTAATCCAGTGAAAAAGTCATTCTTATCGCACAGAAATTATTAACATGGTGGCATGCACTCAACTGAGTGTGTGCAGATACTGCAATACCGCCGCCAGGTAAAGTACTCCTATAAAAAATTCGCTTGCATGTTCTTCAACAAATCCACGCCATAGGTTGCTATCGTCGAAAATATATTCTCGGTATATACATCATATTGGCGATATAAAAATGGTCACAAGATGACCCAACGCTAGACCAAGTCCAGCCCAAGACTGGCCAAATACTGCATCATTACTAGCCCAATACTAGCCAAATACCGGCTCATTACTAGCCCAAGACTAGCCAAATACTGGCCCAAGACAAGCCGCCTATCTGCAAATTCATAAATTGCAAATTAGTCTAATCGTATTACACGACGATATTAACAGCGCACATTTAAACAAAATTACCTTGTAGGCCAATGAAAATTAAACAAAATCCCACTGCAAAGTCCAAAACTAACTCGCCCAGGTTTGGCATAACACATAACTGCGAGAAGGCCCACTACAAACGATACGAATTGTTAGGAACGAATGGGGAAATGTATAACTTTTTTCTTAGTAAAAGGCAGAGAGTGGCGTGATTGTTCCGTAAAAACGGAATAATTGCATTTTTTTTGTGCAGCCAATCCCAATTAAGGACTTGCTGTAAAAAAGACTAATATTTCATGACAATCAGAAAAATCTGTTCTTTTTATTTATGGCCAACCAATGAGAACGAAGTTCTTGAGGTAAATGCTAATTATGTTTCGCGACGATCGACGTAAGAGGATGCACGAGACAGTTCAGTTTTGGTAATTGATTGGTGCAGGTGTCGTCAGCAAGAGCAAAACGAAAAAAAAGTTAAGTTCTTTTTTTATTAAGTAACAATTTAAACCTTAATTAATATTGTGTGACAAACGTATCGAGTTACAACATAAACGCTACACAAAACAACAACAACTGCAACAGCATATATAAAATCTACAACTAACAGAAACTACAACAACGTATACAAATTCTACAACAAGCAGCAACGGCAACAACATACATAAAATCGACACGCACCAGGAGACACACACATAAAATCTGAACACCAACCGCAACCAAACATAATCTAAAATCGATCAGCGAGCACATACATAACATTTACAACCAAAACCATCAGCAAACGCATACATAAAATCTACAAGAAAAACCATCAACCTTAACCACACAAAATTTACTATCCATCAGCAATAACCAACATCAGATCTACAACAAAATTCAACAGCAGCAATATACATAAACTCTACAAAAAAATACATCAGCAGCAAGATACGCAAACTGTACAATAAAATACATCAGCAGTAACGTACTAAGACCTGCAACAAAATTAATCACAACAACATAGTGGTGGAATACAATCCCTTCGGATTGTGACCAACTTGTGTGCTCAAGGAAGTACAAACTGGGTTCAGTGTACATCCAAAACTCTCTTTCCGATTAAGTAAAATTGTTGTGGGTCACCCTTGACAAAAGACTAAATTGGAATATCCTCAATAGGGAAACAATGCATTAATTTTATTCTTCTCTATAATTTTCGAAGGAACAGCTATTCTCTTGAGTGCTTTTGCATTTCATAAGATTTGTAAATTGTATTTTAGTTCACATCTAACTATCTTAATAAACGGTCACTGCTTTATGCAGCCAAATTAAACACGATCTCGATTGCACCCCTACCACCTTGATCAAACATTTTGGCGTCCAACAGTTGGGCTGTGCATGTCGTGCTTAATTTATTTCGTTATTGTTATCATTTAATCCGCATAAGCATAAAGTAAATCGTCTAGACTCAAATTTTGGTTCAAATTACATAAATTGTTGTTGCTTAAAACTAAATCAAAATTCTTCAAAGGTCGGTTACCGCTACTCATCATTGTTGTTGTTGCTGCTACTGCACGCCGTTATTCATTTCGTTGGCTGTAGCTATTGGAAATATAACCCTTGCTGTTTTGTTGTTGGATTCTGGCTATTGGTTGCTGTTGCAGAATTTGGAGACTGCTTTCGTCTACTTCAGCGGTGGGCACGAAATTTTGAATCGGGAGCAGTACAACAACATTTACAACAAACAGAGTTTTTGAAGTCATAAATCTAAGCAAAGTGAACACTTTTATGATTCTATGCGTCGCGAAGAAAATCGAGCCTTCGCTGTATTGTTGTTGTTAGTTTATTAAAGTAAAAAAATTCAACACTGAAACAAATTATTGAAACAATTTAAATTTATTTTATTCATTTATCAATTTTTCGAAGCTCAGTTTTTCTTTACTTATAGAAATGCGCAATAAATCAGCAAGATTTATGTCACTTAGCTTATTTCTATAAACATTTTTAATATGTTTTATATGCGAAAATGCAGCTTCACACACATATGTCCTGACAAAACTTGACTCCAACTTCAGTATCGAAGATTTTAAAATTTAATTCCAGATTACTTCACTGCAAGTATTTGGTAGTCGGATTGCAAATCGCTAAGCTCCATTTGATATTTAGACTCTTGGCTTTCTATGTCTATATCTCTTGGGCTCAAAAATAATGGTTTGATTTCGTCGAAATCGTTAAATCACTCTGCAAATAAATCGCTCATTTGTTGAATGGAGTCTCAATAGGAAGCAAAACTTAGAGTGGGATTTTCTCTTAATAGTTCACGATAAGAAGGGAAATGATTCAATTAATTATTGTTTAAATGATTTTGCAAAAGAGCCATTTTTTTTTTGAAACCATCTATTGTTGACAGCATTGTCACCATGGACTGCTTCGGTATTTGAAGCTGTTAATTCAAAATATTCAAGAATCTAGTAACGTCCGTTAAAAATGCCACTTCAGAGAGAAAATTGGAGTATTCTAGTTTAAGAACCAATTCTTCCGAATTTTTGACCTGCTCCATCAGAAAGAATGCAACTTCCTTTCTAAGGGAGAAAAACCACTCAAGACACTTGACCCTGCTGATCCAACGAACTTCGGTGAACATTTTCAAATCTCCATACTGGGATTGAAGTTCGAGCAAAAGTACTTGGAACTTCCGATGGGTGCAAATACCACAAAGTTTTTCAAAACCACCGATATCGTTGACTGATATTTCAATAGCACGAAATATGTCCAGCCCGTTGGTAGTTGTATATAGAGGAATCAAGTTTAAAGGTCCCCTTCAACATTGAAATCAGAGTCAGTGAATTTTTTAAATATTTGCACTTGGGCAATATCATTAATATCAGTGCTTTAAACAATAGCCATGGAGTAATATCTGCATTTTTTTATTTGAATACTGAGATTTTCTTTTAATTGTCGACTAATGGCATTTACTCGTCTTGTGACTGTTCGACGAGAGAGCGATACTTGTGCTATTGCTTCACTCATTTGAATGCCTTTATCGTCTAAGCATTTGAGCATGTCATTACACGTCGATTTAAAAAATTCACCGTCCTGTAGAGGCTTTTGAGCTTTGGCCAGATTGTATCTTACAACAAATGATGCGCGTAAGACGTTCTTCTCATCGTCACAAGCCGGTTTTATTTCGCACTTAGCTGCTGATTTTTTTAGCAAAGCGATTTGCTGCATCCTTTCCATTACACTCAAAGAACCTTGCATGGACTCATTACAGTTCCGCAAATAAGGCACTTAAACATTTCCAAATTATTTAATTGCCAAAAAAAAAATATTGAGTCTCAAACTCGGAAAATTCAATTTTTTCAGCCATTATTAATTTTACTTTGAAAAATTTACAAACCACAGTTCAATCACTAGTAAAAATGTTAACATATCAAAACCTACTTCGCTTTCTTACTCAGTGTACAAGACGCGGCAGAAGTCATAAATCATAGCAAAATGAACACTTTTATAACATTCCGCGTCGCAACGAAAATCATGTGAGCAACGAGACCAAGGGCTTGCGTGCCCCTGTTCTACTTTATCATCTATGCATATCGTTGTCTGCATATCGATTGAGTATATTGGTTTTGATCGTTGCACTCGTTTGTACTCAATGCAATACAATTTAGTCAAATATATGTTTGCACATACATACAACTACAATACAAATAAATTGCTACAGTGCTTCTAAAACTATAGGAGAAGTTGGTATTTGTGTACAATTACAAGTTAAACATAATTTATTTATCTAAATTTTGGAACTACACTTGTCAATTGTTTAATAAAGCGTGTTGCTCTTTGTTCATACTTTTTCGTTCGCAAAAATATTACGCGCATAAAAACATTAGTTGATTCAAGCAAAAAAGAATCGAAACTGCTATCGCATGCTGAACTGGATTGTCGCTTTGGAATTTTTTAATCGTATTTCAAGCAGGTTCTCAGCATTCAGACTAGCATAGAGTAGCTAGATCCAGAAGATAATCAACGGAGTGACATTGAAGATAAGTACATTGCAACAAAAATATGTATTAAAGAGCTAATGGGTGTTGAAATTAAAAACAGCACCTTTTGCGAATCGTCTTCAATGCTACATCAACCCAAAGTTACCTAGACTGTCGTTGCCTTCATTCGATGGAAAATATGTGGAATATAACAATTTCATCGCATCGTTTAAACAAATTATCGACAAGGAGGATGTCTATCATACATCGAAAAATTCAATCACCCTTTAAATTGCTTGAAAGTTCCTGCTCTGGAGACAATAAAAGCGTTCCAGGTAACAAATGAAAATTGTTCAAAGGCACTGCAACGCTTAAGCTCCCGTCGGATGCAAGCATTATATTGCATTATTTGGAATCTGTAGCACCAATACTTTGCTGAGGAAATTCAAATCTTATCAAAAATAGGGAACATTCGAAGTCAGCTAAAATATTTAATTCCGTTTTTGCAACGTGTCAATGGTTGGCTATTGATGAGAGTTGGCGGCAGATTGCATATGGCTAAAATCGACGATAATCAAAAGCATCCGATATTGTTACCAAGCCGCGCTATATTCGTCCTACAGTTAGTTCAGCATCTGCATTTAAAAAATTATCATGCTGGACCGAACTTGTTAGTAGCTCTAATTCAACAAAAACTCGACGAGTGGTGCATAATTGTGTTCACTGCGTACGCTACAGGCCTAAGTTACAATAACAAATTATGGGCCAGTTACCGGTAGAGCGTTTGACACCCACCAGGCCATTTGCTAGATGCGGTGTTGATTTATGCGGGCCAGTGAACACAATCTTCGAACCCGAGAAAAGGTGCCTTTCAAGAGTTTCATCGCTGTTTTTATATGTTTAGCCATAAAAGCAGTAGCAGTTAGATCTGTCAACAGACGCATTTCTGGCAGCACTGAGGCGTATGATAGCCAGGAGAGGTTACCCTCACAAATATTTTGTGACAACGCGACAAACTTTTTTGGATCGTGTAATAAAATGGCTGATCTGAAGTGGTTCTTATTTGAAGAGGAAAACCAACGCACCCTCGTAATATATTACGCTAATGAATTTATTAATTTTGTATTTATTCCACAGAGCACCACATTTTGTGGGCTTTGGGAGGCGGTGGTGAAGAATGCCAAAGCTTTGATGAATCGCACACTTATGAATACGCGCCTTACATTTGAAGAATTGAATAAAGTCGTTGTGGAAGTGGATTTCATTCTTAACTCTCGCCCATTGTCACCACTGTCTTCAGACCCAAATGACTTCGAAGCCATAACGCCAGGACACTTATCAGTATTGCACTTCGATCATAGCCAGATCGTTCGTTTATTGATTTGAATGGAAACCACTTGGATCATAGGAAACGCATTAGTGCAATTAAGGAGCAGTTCTGGAATCGCTGGTCGCGTGATTACCTTAATGAGCTACAAATGCGTGTCAAATGGACACAAGAGTCACCAAATCTAGAATCGGGTACTATGGTCATCGTACACGAAGACAATGTATCGCCACAGCGTTGGCTTATTGGTCGCATTATTGATGTTATTTGCGGAAAGGATGATGGAGTTAGAGTAGTGGACGTGAAGGCACCCAAGGGAATTATACGTCGACCAGTTCATAAGCCAGCTATCCTGCCAGTTAAAAGTGGTTATTTCAAAGGGGCTGGGATGTTGGGTCAGATTTCATGTTATACAATGTATTAATTTTATTGTTCTCTATAAGTTTCGAAAGAACAGCTATTCTCTTGAGTGCTTTTGAATTTGCTATGTTTTGAGAGTCATAAGTCATAAGTTTTGTAAATTGTATTTTAGTTCTCATCTAACTATCGTAGTAAACGGTCATTGCTTTATGCAGACAAATTAAACACGATCTCGATTGCACCCCCTACCACCTTGATCAAACAATGGCTTTGTGGACTTGCAAAAGCATGTTAGGCCGAACTTAGGGTCTCTCGCCAAAGATGATCCTTTGAATCTACACTTCAATGGTGAGACCTAAAGTTACATACGCCGCCCTTGTGTGGTGGCCTAAACTGCTGCAAACATGTGCAATAAGGCAGGGCGACAAACTGAAAGGGCTTACTTGCCTGAGCAGGTCGGGTGCCATGCGAACATGTCCCACTGCTGCAATGGAGGCGATCATCGGTCTACCTCCCCTGCATATTTTTATGCAATCCTCAGCAGCAACAGAAGTTCTGAGACTTCAAACTGTAAACAGTCGGATGCTAAGTGAACTGGGTCACTCTATCCCTGGCATCGGAATCTGCAACGTTTCAGATTGTTTGTCCACGGAACTGCATTTCGGCAGACGCTTCTCAGTTCTCCTTCCCAGTCGATCAGACTGGGAGGAGGGCAGCTCTGATACTAGACCATTTTGCAATCTAATGTCCACGAAACTACTACTAATGCTACGACATCCTCCAACAACTTCCAATCGGCCGTAATGTCGCGATTTGTTGGGTACCTGGCCATAAGGGTATCGCGGGCAACAAAAGTGCTGATGAACTAGCCAGGACTGGTTCGGCAACTTCCTTCATAGGTCCGGAGCCATTTTGCGGACTTATCTGGGCTAAGTCAAAATCTTTCATAGTAGATCGTTTTAAAACCACTGCCTCCCGGTACTGGATACTTTATACTGGTCCACGATAGGCCAAGCTACTAACTTGTCCTATATACCCAAAAACCAACGCACATCTCAATGGATCTGACCTGAGGTTGCTTTTGGGCTACCTCACCGGCCATCATCCATCATTTGAATAAACTAGGTCTCTCCTCAGAAACAGAGTGCAGACTCTGTCTAGAGCAGCTATGGGCTCCGCGAAATGAAAAACAAAAATCAGTTTCATACCTCCCATTAGACATTTTTAATTGAGTAAATGTTACCTTACATTGTACATACTCAGACTCAGAATTGAGTAGATTAATAGACCCGTTATTACATCTGTTGAGATCAGAAACACCTCGTCTAAGGATATTCTCCGTTTCATTAAAGAGACGGAGGAGATTCTAGATAAATTAACCTAACCATATCCGGGCTAGGGTACAAAAGACATAATTTTCTGTCGCAGTGCCCGTTTAGGATGGCCCTGAGACGTTCTAGCTATGACACTGAGTCTTGGATAGCGTTACAGGCTGATAAACCTGATTCGCAGTGACCAATTGCGTGTCATGCGGCTCTGTTTCAGACAATACGTCGTGCGTTGATTATGGTTTATGGTTAACCTACATAAAATCCACATTGAAATTTATCAGCAGCAACCTACATAACATCTACAACAAAATTCATCAGCAACAACATACATAAAATATACAACAAAAACCATCACCAATTGCATACATAAAATCTACACACCATTCTACCCAACATCAACAACAACATAGGTATATAAAATCTACAACGAGCAACAGCAAAAGAATAAGTCACAGGTTTTTATTAATATCATTTATGTCTATATATAAATATCAATATTCCCAAATTCTTACCACAATTGTCTGTACGATCTGCAGTTTTTTTTTTTAAATATATAAAAAAAAAATATTTTATGAAATATTTAATGCAAGTTTTGATAAATACTTCGATTTTTATGGAATAAAAGTAGTTTGTAAAGGAGGGGGAGGAAGAGAGTTCGAATTGACTGTCGTAATTAAAACTATAATTTACAATTAACATAAAACACTCAAAAATAGAAACAATCAAAATGTATATAAAAACTAGAACAAGAAAAGTACAATAAAAGCTTTTCACACACATTGACGTTAGAATAAGAGAAGCTTTTCCCTTTATCAAGAGCGCTAAGGAGAAAGATCCAGATCGATCCCGTTAATTTATAATAACACTAAAAGCATAAAACCAACAAACCATTTTTAATTGCAAAATATGTAGAAGCGCGCAGCGGCACTCTATATCAACTTCTTTAATCTAACTCTAACTACTTAATATGTATTTTTTATTGAATCCATTGTCATTTTAATGTTAGGAGAATAATTATTAAATGTTTGTAAAATCGAAAATGTGGTGAAATTCTTCCACTCTGGCGGGTGAATGACTTCTGGCTGATGTGGTAATAACATTTTTTAATAGGGGATTGCAGTAACCGACAATGCAACCCAAAGAGGGGAGGAACATGCTGAAATTAAAACATCTGATCTCGATATCAGATAAAATAATCAAACAACTACCATACATGGCAATTACATACATCAAAAACATTTGGGTAGTGCCGATACATCGGCAAGATTGGTGAAAGTGCACTATTTGGAAAAAAACTTTAATTTCGGTACCCGGCCTGTGCGTCGATGAATGGTGTATAAGCGATGAATTCACTATTAAATATTTACTACAATTTATGTAATGTTTGTCGTTTTTTTTTCTACTTCTACGATTAGGATGATTTCATATATATGTTAATCGTGAATATATGGTTTCCCGATTGACCATGCAGAAAACCTTGCATGTTAGTTGTAGTTGGACTTATTCTGGTGTGTCAGAAAAGGAGACATTTTTGATAAGGTTTAACATGTTTTTTAAATAATTATTGGGTACTAGCTGTACCCGGCGTGCGTTTCTACGCATGGGCTCGGTTCAACCTACTTTCCCAGTGAGTCTTATTATTTCCGGAGACCTTTACAGATGTAGAAAATATCATCCATCTAGCGTCCTCGGTGAGCGTAGCTTCGCCCTTTTTAATTTTTCTCTCACATCCTATTTTCATGTGGATCTTTTTTTTCTAGTGGTCCTTACATTTCCAAATTCATCGTGCAACTACTGACAATTCCACTTTAGCACAGCCAACTTTTCTGTCAATTCGCTGCACAGCTTTCGCCCTGCGAGCACGGCAACCTACATTTAAAATACTCGCGTATTCGAATGCGATGTTGTTTCAAAATTTCAAAGGAATTGGTGAAGAACTTTCGTGAATTACCGATTATATATAAATAAACTTTTGATCAGCGGTTATCAATCCTAATTAACATATCGTCGTCCTTCAGAGATCGAAGCAGCAATCACGGCCAGCTTATAAATATGTGCAGTAGCGAATTAGCTTTTTAAACTTTGAACCATTTATTAGGCGTAATTTGGCTATGCGGTTGGTCATTTGTATGGTTATTTTCTTGGTTATTTCTATGATTATTAGCTCGCAAACAATCCAACCACCCATGTTGTAAATCGGAGCATGCAATTTGCGACTACCGCCTCCTTTCATACAATAATTCATGCGCATCTCTTTGCCATTCTCTCTAAAAAATACCATTAGGAAGAGGCCTTTTCAACAACTTATTACGGTTGGTTTATATTGCATGAGTACTTATATGTTGTAGTGGAGACATGTCAGGAAAGGACAATTTGGAAAGTACAAGTTGCAATGGAATCTTGTAATCGACGCTGAAATCAGAAATAGTTGTCACAAAAATAAATCCAAAACTGATAACTATCAGAAAAACCATGTACCCGCCTCAATTACAAAGATTTTTGTAAGGGGTACATCTTGTGTTACGGGAACCCAATGATTGCAACTATCGCCGAATCTGTTCGATTATATTTTGTGCAAGATCTCGCCAATCCGTTCGAGAAAACGTAACTAGAAACATATATTCAAGTAACTGATTGCGGTTTCTTGTAATTTCCCATAGCATTGGTATGTCACTTGATCAATCCTGGGAAGGGCAATGTAGACATGTTAAAATGTAATAAAATATATATTGAAGCTTTTCAAAATCTATAAAATAGAAAGTCAAAAACTGCTAATTAGCCAACGAACATATTTACGTAGCAATAGCATTTGTTACGTTCCTGCATTCTTAGTTGTAGCAACATTTTCAACTGCTTTTTATACCATTCACATATAGTGTGTAGTGGTATTATCAGTTTGTCTGATAGTTTGCAACGCATTAAAGGAATTTGTTATATTCTTGATTAGCTGGGCCGGCTGTATGTTGCGCATTTTTTGGGAACCAATTTTTATGCTTTTCAGTTGAAAATTGGCACATGCACTTCTTTTTAATTGAGTATCAAGATTGACTCGCCACGCCCACTTTTTGGGGAGGCCCCAATACAACCAAACCTATTGTGTTTTTATAAGAAAAATTTCTATAATAAAATCAATATTAGGTAAAAATGCGATGTGGTTTCATGGGCAACAGCTTAACATAAGTAGTTTAATGGTCGTGTCCTGCCCCCATTTTGAGGTGGCCCACACACAAAGCGAACGCCAAATTTTTGCTTTTAGTATGAAAAACTTATGCGTATAAATCAATATTAGCTTGAAATTCGATTTAAAATTCCGTGTGAATAGTATTAAAGCCTTAATCGTATTGTTGAAAATAAAGGGAGGGGATGGGTTTAAATAGGTTCTATCCCAAAAAGTGGAAGGTACGCGGCCACTAGTAGATGTGTATGAAGCAAGCATCTATAAGATGCCACCATATCGAATTTCAAGTTGACATTGTCGTTTTTCATACAAATGCATGAAAGTGAGTTGTGGGTTTGTATGTACGCCAATTTGTTTATGTATAGCGGCTGTCAACTTAAAACCACCACTATTTTTCTTTCGACTACTACTTTTGAGCAAACCAAAATTAATTTGTGGCGTATCACATAAAACAGAAAAGAGGTATAGTCAAGGTGCTCGACTATATTATACCCTGCACACGCCTTTTTTAATGAAAATTTCTTTGGCCATTCTCTTGGGAGCGGTCTTGGACACGTATCCCCTGAGTAAGCCACGGAATATCCGTGGTGAGCTACTTGTTAAAATGCAATTACTCCCCTTTATTAGGGGTTGGTACGCTGGATTTGGTTCCCGCTACCGCAAAAATCAGGTACCAGTGAAGATACAACCACGAAAATAATCACAGAAATAACCAAGAAAATAACCATACAAATGACCAACCGAATAGCCATTACACCTAACAAATGCGCTAATAAATCATAAAGCTGTTTCATACTCGCTGTTGTTATTTCAAAGTTTAAAAAGATGGATGATATTTTCTACATCTGTAAAGGTCTCCGGAAATAATAAGACTCACTGGGAAAGTAGGTTGAACCGAGCCCATGCGTAGAAACGCGCGCCGGGTACAGCTAGTACCCAATAATTATTTTACAAAAATGTTAAATCTTATCAAAAATGTCTACTTTTCTGACACACCAGAATAAGTCCAACTACAACTAACATGCAAGGTTTTCTGCATGGTCAATCAGGAAACCATATATTCACGATTAACATATATATGAAATCATCGTAATCGTAGAAGTAGAAAAAAAAAAACGACAAACATTAAAAAAATTGTAGTAAATATTTAATAGTGAATTCATCGCTTATACACCATTCATCGACGCACAGGCCGGGTACCGAAATTAAATTTTTTTTTTCAAATTGTGCACTTTCACCAATCTTGCCGATGTATCGGCACTACCCAAATGTTTTTGATGTATGTAATTGCCATGTATGATAGTTGTTTGATTATTTTACCTGAAATCATATCCCGGTGAATTTGTATCCTTCTGAGTTTTAATTTTACTCCTTATTTTTGGTTTGCTGCTCTGATCCATATTATAACGCGACCATTAAATAAATTTAACATAAATTGTATAACTAAAATGCAGAAATGCGATTCACTTTCTTCTTTGAAAGCAAACACCATTTACTTGTAGGCAATCACATTTAGAGTAGGCATTCACAAGTAGTCAATCTTACTGCACAAGGGGTAGTATTTACTTCATTTGGTAATTCAATGTTCTGATTCTCCATTTCATTTGTGAAATTAATTTAAACTGTTTCGCCAATGTGTCTGTTTTTTCTTTACTACTTTTCGCCCATGTATCATTTTGTGTTTTTAATGTCAGTTGTTATAATTCGATAAATCGATTAGGCTTCCTTGGTTAAATATTTAACCCTGTCAACCCATGCGCACACCTCTGGCTGCGACTAGTTGCTCATCGGTCCACTTTCAGGGCGGGCTCGACCAACCAATCGTCGCGGTGCTATCAAATTAAGGAAAAAATGTATATCTATCCCTTCCTCCGTCAATCCTTACAAATTGTTCCTTTAAAATTAGGAACTATTGCAAGGGACTAGTTGCCTCTAATGTACTTCGTCTCATAGAAAAACGCACAAAACAAGTAAAACAAAAAAAAATAAATTATGTGTAATCGAACGTTTCAAATTATTGCCAAATGATATCGAGATCAGATGTTTTAATCTAGGCATGTTCCTCCCTTCTTTGGGTTGTATTGTCGGTTACTGCAATCCCCTATTAAAAAATGTTATTATCACATCAGCCAGAATTCACCCACCCGCCAGAGTGGGAGAATTTCACCACATTTTGGATTTTACAACCATTTAATAATTATTCTCCTAACATTAAAATGACATTAATGGATTCAATAAACAATACATATTAAGTAGTTAGAGTTAGATTAAAGAAGTTGATATAGAGTGCCGCTGCGCGCTTCTACATATTTTGCAATTAAAAATGGTTTGTTGCTTTTATACTTTTAGTGTTATTATAAATTAACGGGATCGATCTGGCTACCTCTTTCTCCTTAGCGCTCTTGATAAAGAAAAAAGCTTCTCTTATTCTAACGTCAATGTGTGTGAAAAGCTTTTTATTGTACTTTTCTTGTTCTAGTTTTTATATACATTTTGATTGTTTCTATTTTTTGAGTGTTTTATGTTAATTGTAAATTATAGTTTTAATTACGAAATTCAATTCGAACTCTCTTCCTCCCCCTCCTTTCCAAACTAAAGATTGTTTATTCCATAAAAATCTAAGTATTTCCGTGCCCCTTCGATTCCATTAACTTGTATACAACATTTCATCCCTCTATCTTAAATGGTACCCAGCGCGTTGCTGCCATTCCCACTGCCACTCCTACCTTTACCTAATCCTCTTCATCCTGCCTCCTACCTCCCTTCCTTTCACTCCAACTTCTCCTTACCCCCTTTCCCATGCCCTCCACGACCCAATTAACTCGTATATTAATATTATTTTTAATTTTAAAATATTTTTTTCCGTGAATTTTTCCCAAATTTTAATAGTTGTTCTGCTATTCGGGGCGATGGAGCGATTGAAGTCTCTGCAGACCTTGCTGAATCAAGCGGGATTTTAGGGGCAGAAGAACAGGATGCCGTTCATTGTAGGAAAATGAAGGGTTGGTTAGGCGGTCGTTAACCCGAATTTGCCCTTCAGCATCTAACAACAGGTATAGAGCGTTCTTTGAATGTATCATTTGCTCTAACGCCGAGTATTCATCAGGGTAATATTGCCTTTGAGCTGAAATAACCAGTTGAACCTTAGCCAAGTTTATATCGTCCTGAGTGCTGGGAGCTTTAACGGCCAGACTTTGTGACCGAATCCTTTGTAACACACTAGCAGTTGCAACGCTTGAGAGTAGGACGTGAATTCCTCGCATATATCACAAGCATCGCTACTCAGCTGTAGAAATAAGTTACGAGATCGGCTAATCAGCTGCCAGTTGAGCGAGCCATGACGGTCCATTCCACCAGAGTGCATAGTTGCTCAGCTCTTCGGTGGGACATCCACGGGTACCAAAGTTGGCGGTATTGTCTCTGAACGTGACATTTATCAGAGTAGCATTCGCAACGTTTTGACGAATTAGTGCAATACGATTTTCTACATAAGTTTTCCAGACGTGTGACGGCTTGTCTAGCCAAGGCCAAAACGATGGCCGAATCGGTCCAAAGGAAGAGCTTGTGCGAAAATAAGTTGCATATTGGCAGAGCACATGCCTATACCAGCCGTGTCAGTAGTACTGCTCCACACAACTCTAGCCGAGGGAGACTGAGCGTTTGAAGGGGAGCGACTTTGCTTTTCGCAACGAGCAGTTCTGGAAGATATTACTCGGTCAAGAGAGGTAATGCGCAAAAAGAGTGCAGCGCAATAAGCCTTCTCAGAAGCATCGCAACACCCGTGAATTTGTACATCTGAGTTCGGGGAGAATCGTACCTAGCGTGGAATTTTAATCGATTCAATTGAAGAGAGATTCTTCAAGAATGTATGCCATCTTTACTTTAGTGCATCATCCCAGCCATTACCTTCAATTCACAGCTGCTGCATTAACATTTTGGCTTACACTATTATCGGTGTAAGCCAGCCTGCGGGGTCAAACAAAGACGATACGTAGGAGAGTACTTGACGCTTTGTTATAGATGGAGTTGCCTCCGCAAGTTTAATAATGTACGAAAACTGCTCTGCCATTGCATTCCAGATTTTAATAAATTGGAATCCAGTAAATCGCTGGGACCGATTTCTTTCAGCAGTTGGGCATGGTTGGACGTAATTTTACGAAGTTTGAACCTGGCGCTATGCAGTGCTTTAATCAGTTGAGTCTGACACATTTCCGCCTTCTGTAAATTTTGAGCACCAGACAGAATATCATCCACGTATGTTCCTTGGCGTAGTATGGGTGATGCCAAGGGAAACTCATCACTGCAATCGTGAGCTAGTTGGTGTAGTGTTCGAATTGCTAGATAAGATGTGCAGTTAACACCAAAGGTGACTTTGCTCAGAGCGAAATCCTGAATAGGGGTATCAGAAGAGAGTCGCAGAACGATTCGCTGATAGTCGCGATCATCTTCATGTACCATGATTTGTCGGTACATCTTTTCAATGTCTCCATTGAAGACATATTGGTATAAGCGCCAGTTTAAAACTATGCCAAGAAGATCAGTTTGTGGAGTGTGCCCCATCTCAAGAACGTCGTTAAGAGATACGCCATTTCGAGTCTTTTTAGAGGCATTGAACACCACTCGTACTTTGGTTGTCTTGCTGTGTGAACGCAAAACAGCATTCTGAGGCAAATAATAGGAAAAGTACTTGCCTTCGAGACACTTCTTGAGGTGAGGTGGTCGTCATATGGTTGAGATCCAAATATTCAGCGAGAACAGAGTGATACTCGATATTTAGATCCAGCTTTTTTCTTAAGGTGCTCTCCATTCTAGTTTATTATGCAGTTGCAGCACTACGATATGCTCCAAGGAACGCAGATTTTGGGAAATCAGGTCGAAATGGTAAGCGCACTACGTATTTACCATCAGGTTGGCGATACGTTGTAGTTTTATAAAGCTCTTCACAATATGACTCATTTTCTGATTTTTGTTTTGGAAGATCAATTTCTTCAGTTTCCCAGAAGAGTCTTAGTTAAGAGTTGAGATTTTCTTCATCAGATTCCACCGATACAAAAGTGGAAAACGTGCAAGTTGTAGAAAGCAAAGGTCCACTAAGAATCCGACCAAAAATCGTGCTTTCAGCGAGCAAAGTTCCACCAATTTGAGATATGGATTCTTTTAGCCTGATGTGAGGTGCTATATCTGCTCCAATTACGATATCAATTTGGGCTGGCTTATAGAAATGTGGGCCCGCTAGTTGGAGGTTGTCTATTAGTGCAATCTTGTCTCTTGAGACCATGAAAGTCGGCAACCAATAAGTCAACTTGTCCAGCACAATGGCTTCAACAGATATTGAGACCTGTGTAGTTAGCA
Source organism: Leucophenga montana (assembly GCA_035044765.1). Taxonomy (NCBI): domain Eukaryota; kingdom Metazoa; phylum Arthropoda; class Insecta; order Diptera; family Drosophilidae; genus Leucophenga; species Leucophenga montana. Next base: position 16,473 of record JAWNNQ010002110.1, read on the forward strand.
TAATCAAAGAGAAATAACTCTTCTTCTTATTTGCTCTCTTGACCAGCTTCCCGCCCATGCCAGATATGTTAGTGACTTCATGTTCCGTGGGTATAGCCAACCTTTTTTTGGGCCTTTTCGGAAATGAAAGACCTTTGCGACCCCTGATCTATCAGTGCACGTAGTGTGAACAGCTCGCCGTTACAGTTAACATGCCCTAGATCAGTCGGAAGCACAACAGCCTGGCTATTGGACGAGCAATGTGAGTAGACTGGTGAGGAGCTGTCATCACCTGAAGAAATCTCGTGAATAGTTGGAGAAGATCCAGGAGACTGTTCGGAGGTTTGAGTGACCAAAGCGTCTGTTCGAGAACTTGACGCCCATTCCGGTCTAGATGAATTTTTATTATCAAAATGTAGAAGGGTGTGATGCTGCCTTTTGGAATTTGTGCAAGTTCCTGTGCTTTTGCACTCTGGCTTTTGGTGGAAAAAAGAAGGAGGAAGGTAGTGGAAGGATAATGATATTAAGCGATTTGGTATCAAAGAGAAATAAATGTCCAAGACCGAATTGACATTATTATTCAGTGCCAGCAGACATGCGTGATGGTGCTGGACAACAGCGGTAAGAACTGAACTACACAGTGGTAGCACCATAATGCGATTGGTAGAGTAGGGCAGTTAACTTAAACGCAAATATGCCCTGATGTATTCAAAAAATTATATCAAATCCCGCCGGCGGATAGCGGAGCAATTGTTGACACCGACAGAGCCAGTTCGAACCGGGAACGACAGGTGCCTAATGAATGTGGTGGTCAGCTTAGGGTCATAGCGCACATCACTGGTAGATCCTTGTAGCGACAAACAATTGATCTTCAGTGTCAAGTTGTTGTTTTGCTGAAAATAAACATTTTTGTTTAAAAACTTGGCCGCAAACAGGAAATAATACGCTCATAACCAAAGCATTTAAGGCATGTTACAGAACTAAATTATATTGGTATGTCGTCATATAGGAGGCGCAATAAAGGTCTTTATTTGGGAGGAATACGGATCGTACCGTCACGAGGATATTTAGTGTCTAGTGAAGTCCTAGGAGCTAGAGCACACAAAAGGCAACACTGCGGATTAAATGTTGGCAGTGAATCACAGAAAATCAAAGGCCGAGACTATATTTAGGCGAAAACCTACCAAGACATATCCCAGGAAATTAGTGGTGGACTACAGGAGGCGAATTCCAACCCTAAGAAGCGATAAATATCAGCCCACATGCAAGGAGAGAAGAAACGGATACAATGCAGAAATCAACAAGTACAACAAAAGGATAAAATGAAATAAAGAAAAATAAAGTGTTTCCTTTCCTTAGGGTCTGCAATTACAAATTTGCAAATTTGCAACAAAGCAGCACTCTGGAAAAGCTTTCGACCCGGGACAACCGGGAGTCCTTTACAAAGTTATGCGCTGTTATGCGCCAGGATTTGTGGCAAAAAAATGCATGGGTTTAGGATCACGATAATGCACCTGCTCACACATCGTTGCTTGTTCTCGATTTTTTGGTCAAATCACCAGACTTTCAAGTTTTTCCTGTTCCCAAAACTGAACAGACCAATGACGGCGTTGTGCAATTTATTTTATGGTATTTCATCAAGTTGTTGTGATGATTGTGTTCCTACACACCATAGTTCATATTTCTTAATGACGTGTCATTAATTTATTTTCAGTTTTTCTTCAATCAACCTATTCTTCAAGAATTTATCCCTTAAATAACAATAACGTCACTGTGCATATCTGTCCCTATTATATCAAAGGACTCTCTCCTTTAATTTCCAGAAATTTGTTTAATTTTTTTATTCTTTGTTACTTAAAATCTATGGTTATAAAAATGGCAACCAATTGCGTTACGTAATTATTGTAATTATACGTAATTTTAATGTATGTTAGTAGTAAAACATAAGCCACTGCCCAACTGATTTGTATAAAACTTTAAATATGTACAAGTATATGTACTTACCTAATATAGTTTTTGGTACTGCATTCGGTCTGCAGCAAAAATCCAAACATGAATTTATTAAGAACGAAGTCGTTGACATTCACTTTAAGGAGCCTATTTATTGTACATATATACATATTTAAATTGGCAATCGTTGTGCAGTTGTTCTTATATTGTAAAGGACCAATTAAGAATATGAAATTTCTTGCTCAAGAGGATCAGATTTTTTACAATCAGACAAGAGTCTGAGCAAGATTTAAAAATAATTTGAAGATAACTTAAAAAAGTTCCGTTACAAATTTTATAGTCCGAATATTCCTAAACTAATGGTACCTTTTGTCATTTTATTTATTTAAGAACTTTATCTATGAAATCACGTGGTGGTACGAAATACAATGTAATGTTTTCGACAATATCTCTAAATTTAATTTCCAGATTTGCTCTTAATTTACAGCTTATTAATAAATATGGTATAAATATGGTATTTTCACTAAACTTTACATTTTTACATAATTATAAAAATACTACAATTATGATGTTTTCAGTCGGGAAGTCAAATGATTAATACAAGGAATACGCAATTTTGAAATAATTTGCAAAACGCGTAACATACTTTAAACCTGAATTTTATATACATGCCGAATAATTGAATTTATCTATGTTAAATTTAGTTGTGAGTACATTGAAAAACGATTTACTATTAAAAAAATAGCTAGTAACCAATTAATGTGAAGACTTTTAAATTTTGCTGCAAACAAAACACTAAATCGATAAGTATGTCATAAGAATTGCATTGAGTGTTAATAGCTTATTGATAAAGATCCCATCTGTCCAATACACCTTCCTTCTTCGTCGAAGGTGGCCAAAGTGAGCCGGGAAAGCTTGTTACAGAGTACACCATTGCCATTGTTTTGAATTGGATTTGGTTCTACAAGAAAATGAAATAAGAATCCATAATTAATTAGTTATAACTTTTAGGCATATCAAGGACTAAAATAACATCAAACTAAATGATCACCAAAGTATTTTTCATTCTAAAATAAAGTTTCAATACATAGACAAAAACTGCATCAACTAATTATCCAGTTTGTATACCTTGTACATATAGGGTAAACGGGTATATTGAGTTTGGAGGCAAACCCTATAAAGTGTAGGAGTATTTTCTTGACCAGCATCAGACGACTAGTCGATGTACAGATCTACGATGAACATATCTACTTCATAAAAACTCAGATCAGAATACTTTAACGGGAAAAAACATGCAAACAATCCAGATCGGACCACTAAAGAATATAATCTATAGTTTATATAAGGAGCTTTAGACAGGGTGCATCGTATCTGGAAGTTGAGCATTCTCGAGCATTCTGGAGCGTTCGTTTTTTTTTTTTTTTTTTTGATATCGTATGATATGATAAAAATACTGTGTTCATTTCGAAAATTTTACTAGGGTGGCCTATTGACCAGAGTACGGAATTACTTGCAGCCAACTGCGAGTACCTCTTATTTAATGAAGCTGTTTTATAGCATTATGACACACGAATAACAATCAGCAAATTGTTTTCCCCTTCAATGCTCTATGATTTTAAACCCGACAGAGACCTTGCGAAAGGGATAGCTATATATATACAGCAACATTTTTCACATCGACTCGTATAGGTCACACGTGACTTTTGGTTATGTTCATATTAAAATATACAGAATCAATAAAGGAAAGCATTTTAAAAATGCATGCATTGGGTATATTCACCATTTGCGCCTGACATGCCAAAGTAATTGTCTTTGCATTATTGATTGTTGCTCTTACAATTTTATAAAATATGATAATAAATATTTAAGTATAATATTATAACATACATTTCAAAAAAATTACCATCTTAATTTTTTTTGTTGTACCTCTGCGGTGAAATGGTTGCGAGTTATGAAAATTCCAATTATACTCTTGTAGCAGTGCGGTACATAGAGACCCTATACCATGAGTTTAATTTGTCTAAGTCTTCTCTAGACTATTGCTGTCCAACAGCAAAGCACGTACGTGTCTGCACTGTCGCACTGATACTCAAAGTAGCAATGACATCACACCACACTACTCTTAATTAGACCAGTTCGATTTATTGAAAAATTCGATTCTCACCGAATTAAAAAAAAACATCTTTTTTCCGATTTATCAATTTTGGTTGCATATTAACTATTTTTATACTCTTCACACAGTGTGTGATTAATATTATAAATTAGTCACAATGTTTGTACCGATTTAAAGGAAGCATCGGAGACCCCATAAAATATTGTATATATGTATATTTGTGATAAGCATGACAAGACGAGTCAATCTAGCCATGTCCCTCTGTCTGTGCGTTTCTGTCCGCCCTATTCCCTCAATCTTTGAAATGTTGGTTTGAAAGTTGATGTGAAGACTTTTTCAGCAGCGACAGCAACACATGTTCAAAAACGACTGCGATATATCCACTAGAAGGTTTATCTCCCAAACAAAAACCCTTTGTATTTATTTTGTTATATCTAACATGTTTGAATTGATGTTAATATAATAATTGCTTTTAAATTATTCAACTACATACAAAATGTAAATATATTTGATAAAATTTATTTAATGTGAATAATGCATTTGTATCAGTAAACGTCTGAGGACTCTATAGGTCAACTGTCTAGCGTGCACCCTAACATTACAGACGACATGGGTTCAACGCTTGCTTCGATGCACAAATTTCTTAAAATTTTTATTTAATTCTTTCTAATAATTTCATGCAGAACAAAAATAAACACAACTATTTGCCCCATCTACTACAACAACTGTAAAAAAAAACAAATTCATTGCAAATAGTAATATGAATAAATTATATTATATTAAAACTTTTTAAATCTAATATTCTATTGCAAATTTATAAACTGAAGTAAAACACCAGTGTTGCCGAGCAAAAAGGCCAAATGTGAAAAGGATTAAAGCTTCCGTTCCACCGAGTGTAACGTTTTTTCTTGTTTTTTGTATGGAATGGTCAAATGTTGAAAGATTTGTTTCGGCCGATGCAACCGATAAAGGCACCACATCTTTAAGTAATACGTAGTAAAGGTTGCTTCGACGTAGGAACATATTGCATGTGTTTCCAGTTGCAGACACTTCTCGATTTCAAATTAAAAACTTTATTTTGTCACCTGAAGCTTCAATAAAACTCTTTTTTCCAAAAATACATAAATATACGAATATATAATTATACCAACCTTTGTCACTAAGATAGCGTTTCTTTTTTTGTTTGACTATTTATATTCAGGGTAAATTTTGTAAAAGGCAGACAATTCAGATAGTACAACATTGTATCCAGGAATGGTGTGAACATGCTGAGACGGGGATTGCAATACAGTAGTATCAGTCATTACGTCTGTATCGAAAGCAGTGGTAATTTAATTATGATTTGAAGTCTCACCACTGGAAGCGGCAACAACGGCGACAAATTTTCCGAAAAATTTTTAGGTACAGGCGATTTTTGCAAGAAAATGGATTAAGCGGGAAACATAGGTATATCAGTTAAATAAATATCGTATACAAAACTAACATTACAGTATATAAAGCGTTTTACATTTGCAGTTCACAGATTAATAACGAAAAAACATAAAGGTTTGGAATTATTTCAAAGTTTTAATGGCATTCAAAAATTGAGACTAACATTAATTATGGAATATGACATCACTCAAATGGCCACCCTGCTGGCCTTACTGGCGTTCGTACTTTTTGCTCAATTTTCGCTTCGTCATTAACATACTTAGCTCAACGCCGACTACTATCTGTCAACCAAAAGAAAATGTAATAGAGTCACCAATATCTTCTGCGGATTCTCCTCGGCTCATATAGGACATTTTTGCTTGTTTACGTACACATTTAGCCAAAAATGGGCCACCTCGTCGCTAAAGATGATATATTATTTTTTTAGCGATAAAACGCGAATTTAGGTAGTAGCGCTGATAAATTTCAAAACGCTATTATCTTTCCATGCTGAAATGGCATTACTTACTTAAAATTTTTCTCCAAAAATATGTCAACAAAAATTTTTTGGGTTACTAAATGGCAACAGTTCAAAACTGTCAAGTCGCAGATGAGCAATAATATTATTATTATTATAATACATTTTTAAAAACCGCGACCTAGAGAGATCTATTGTTTTGTCCTTCTTACTTAGATGTCCTTCTCTAGTTCAACTTGTTAAACACAAACAGATCACAATGTGTGCCAATGTGACATAGAAGGGGCATTTGATAACACTAATCATGCCAGGGGAGTAGACCCTATTATAGTGAAATGGATACAGTCACTGCTGAGAACTAGAACAGCTGAGAACGGGGTGAATAGTACCAACGTCAGAATACAAACAGTCAAAGGTTGTCCACAGGGAGGAGACCTCGTTCCTACTATGGAGCCTAGTTGTAGACGGCTACTTAGTAGGCTAAGCGAGAATGGAATCTGCTGTCAGGTCTATGCAGATGACATAATCCTTATGGCAAGTGAAAAGTTTGAAGAAACACTCTGTGAGATAATCAACAGAGGTCTCAAAATTTCACTGGACTGGTGCAAGGAGGTGTCATTGTACCATTTACTAGGAAGCACAAGCTGCCAAGACTAAAGGAAATCATACTCGGAGGGGTAGTTTTGAAAGTTAGCAAGGATGACTAACTCTAGACAGTAAACTTCTATGGTAAACGCACGTAGAGGAAACTATACGAAAATAGACCAAGGCTATACTTGTGTGCAGAAAGTTTGCTGTATAACATGGTAGTAAAGCCAATGGTATATGGTATAGTTGCATGGAGAGAAAGGGCGAAACAAGTCACAATCCCGAGGGAATTAAACTCCCTACAAAGACTAGCATGCATATGCATCACTGGCGTAGTGCTCACATGCCCAACCACTGCGTTGGAAGCAATTCTAGATGTAACACAACTTCATCTAGAAATTGAGGATAAAACTAAGCAATCACTCCTGAGACTGTTATTTGAAGGAAACAATGGTACCTCAATTTACTGTCAGAAACGTCTCTCTACATGGACACAAGGAGTAACACGCCAAGAGACGGGATGACAAGGAGGAATGTCTTCAATCGGAACTTCACCATCAATTGGTCCGATAAGAAGACTTGGACGTCGGAAAAGTCATATGCGTTAAAACCACTTACAATCAAGTGGTATACGGATGGATCTTTGACGACAGAAGGAACTGGTCTAGGAGTCGTAAGCCCTAGATTAAACCACTGGGAGTCCTTGGGAAAATATACCAGTATATTTCAAACTGAACTGTGCGCTATAATTAGATGTGCACAGTATAATTTGGATAGAGGCTATAGCAATTGTGAGATTGCTTTTCTATCAGACAGTCAGGCGGTGTTAAAAGCGTTAAGCTCAAACACCGTCAAGTCCAACTAGTGCAGGAAGCACTTATATTAATGGAACAATCGGCGAATACAACAAAGTTTACTTACTGTGGGTGCCAGGACACAATAATATATTAGGAAATGAGATAACCGATAGGCTTGCCAAGAAAGGAGCGCAACGCCAATGGTAGGACCAGAGCCTTTTGTGGCATTGGAACTAACCCGAAAACACTGAAACAAATAGAGCAAAGAAGCAGCATTGGGCCATAAGCCAAGCACTAAGGCAAGCTAAAATATTTCTAGGAGGTTTCGACCCGCGCAGAGTGAAAGCAATGCTTCAGCTAGGTAGAAACCAGCTAAGAACTTTGTCAGGAATACTAACAGGACACTGTCGACTAAGGAAACACCTGTGTATGATGGGTGTATATAATTCCCCAGAATGTAGATTTTGTGATCATAAAGAAGAGACTCCTCTTCATGTAGTTGCAGAATGTGAAGCAATAGTCAGAAGTAGACTTCGAATATTGGGCAGTTACTTTGTCGCGGTAGAACAACTGAAGAAGTTAGATCCTAAGACAATACTAAGGTTTATTCAACAAGTTGGACTAGAGCAGGACATCCAAGTAAGAAGGACAAAACAATAGATCTCTCTAGGTCGCAGTTTTTAAAAATGTCCTATAATAATAATAATAGTATTGCTCATCTGCGATTTGACAGTTTCGAATTGTTGCCATTTAGTAACCCAAAAAATTTTTGTTGACATCTTTTTGGAGAGAAAGTCAGCATGGCAAGATAATAGCGTTTTAAAATTTATCAGCGCTACTACCGAAATTCGCGTTTTATTCCTAAAAAAAAGTGAATATATCATCTTTAGCGACGAGGTGGCCCATTTTTGGCTAAATGGGTACGTAAACAAGCAAAATTGTCCTATATGAGCCGAGGAGAATCCGAATAATCGAGAATAGTAGTCGGCGTTGAGCTAAGTATGTTAATGACGAAGTGAAAATTGAGCAAAAAGTACGAACGCCACTAAGGCCAGCAGCGTGGCCATTTGAATGATGTCATATTCCATAATTAATGTTAGACTCTTAATGCCATTAAAACTTTGAAATAATTCCAAACCATTAAGTTTTTTCGTTATTTAACTGTAAACTGCAAATGTAAAAGGCTTTATATACTGATATACCTATGTTTATCGCTTAATCCATTTTCTTACAAAAATCTCCTGTACCTTTTAATTTTTCGGAAAATTTGTCGCCGTTGTTGCCGCTTCCAGTGGTGAGACTTCAAATCATAATTAAATTACAACTGCTTTCGATACAGACGTAATGACTGATACTACTGTATTGCAATCTCCGTCTCACCATGTTCACACCATTCCTGGATACAATGTTGTATCATCTGAATGGTCAAGTTCACTAATAAGAGCTTCTATTCCTACTACCGGGGTACTGCCTTCTACAAAATTTACCATGAATATAAATAGTCAAATAAAAAAGGAACGCTATCTTTAGTTACTCCTCGAAAATATTTTTTTCTCGATTTGTTGAATCGAGGACTGCCTATGATATCCTTGAGTTTATTACTTCTAACTGCGGTCTTACCCCTATAAGTTTCGCAGTAGAGAAATACAATTTCAATTACTCGATAGATATAGCCTTATTTAAGCTGAGTATCCCTTAAGAGATTTTCAACATCATCTGCAATTTATTTTCTGTGTATATTTCTGCGTTAAGCTAACTTTAGTGAAGGAATACCTAAAGATCAAGGTCATCGCAGATTTATCACATCAACCTACGAGAACAGCTCCTGAACCTTTAAACTAATCTCCTCTTATAGTTAATTATCAAAATGTTCATCTTTATATCTGAAGAGTTTCAGGGAATATTCGGTCGGATATTGAACTTATATGTATTGTCTTTTCAGACTAACATCTTACTCTAGTATCTACCACCAACATGCCAATGCTATAGAAATTATTTCCAAATCATTACGTGCAAACGATTTCCTTCACGTAGCAGGTGACTTCAACTTGCCTAAAGTGGCTTGGATCAGTGGTATTGATTCCGACTCAATAATTCCCTCAGTTACACTGGATTTCTTGGGCTAACATCTCATTACACATTTTTTTATTTTTACTCATTTGCATTGACATGACTATGGAAGCATGTATTTCTAGAATCTCGCCTATGTCGAGTTGGGAATGTCTGTGATTACCTATGTTGGTTGCAGGCGCAAGGTACACTGAACCCATTATTGATTTGTCAACACTGATTTTACTAAGATAATCTTATCCGCTGCACTGATTGGTCAGGTTTATTTATCTGTTACAACATTGCCAGATCTTTTACCTTATTTCACAGCTTTCTACTAAGTTACTTTGATGAATATGTCCCGTGGCTCACGCGATACCTTTGTTGTTTTAAAAATCGAAAAGATCAAACAAACAAGATTACACTAAATAAGGAGCGCTAAAATAGGAGCACCTATAATTCATAATTGATTAGAATGAAAACCAAATTTCACTTTACAAATTTTGTTAGTACTAAACGAAAGTCGTGTGCACACACTTCGAATACGTTTTATCACGACATAAATGCAATATACGCGCAAGAGGTATCTTATTTAGTTGAACCTTTTTTCCATCAAACCTCTTCATTTTTCATCAAACTTCTCTGCTTTTTCAAATTCTTATACGGGGGATGGGGCCGATAAGTGGAAAATTTTTTAGCCATTCTCTTGGGAGCGGTCAAATTTCGATTTTTTTGCAACAGGCCCAAATAGCTCACAAACGTCCATTAGGACACGTGTCCCGAGGCTAAGAATGCAAAAATCCCCTTAATTAGGGGTAATAATAATTACCAATCAAGACATACACCTGGAATGGCCTGTCCCTTGATAGGAATGATGCAGATATCCTGTAGGTTAATGCCCTCGACAAATTCAACGCTGCTATCACCACAATACAGGATGGATGGGGAAGGGCTGCTCAATAAGGGATTCCTGTAACATCTATTATAGCTGTCATGCGAGGATGAATAAATTTGGATGCGATTTAGTGGTTAGTAGGAAACTACATGGTCTTGTCTCCAGTTTCGTACCCGTGGACGAGCGCCTGGCCGCGATACATATAAAGGCTAAGTACTGCAACATTAGCCTGATTTGTGCACACGCCCCGACGGAAGTCGCAGACGATGCGGCCAAAGATGAATTTTATGAGCGTCTCTAACGTCTCTACGGGCGCTTCCCCAATTACGATGTGAAAATCGAGCTTGGCGATTTCAACGCCAAAATTTAGAAGGAAGGAATCTTTGGCCCAACAGTCGGAAAATTTAACCTTCACGACGCTACCTCCAGCAATAGAGAGAGGCTAATTGACTTCGCCGCAGGTTGGAACATAATAATCAGTAGCACCAGATTTCCACACCGAGACATACACAAGGCTACTTGGTGCAATCCCGATCAAAAGGCACGCAACCAAATCGATCATGTTTTAATTGACGGAAAGGACGCATCGAACGTGTTGTATGTGCGAACGGTGCGAGGTCCTAACATCGACTACCTTGAGGTGTCAATAGAAGTGAAACTCGAAAATTTTATCAAAAGGGTCAGCGTCTGACCGAAGGTTTTGAGCCCGGAGTTCCATTCAGCAAGGACAATAATGGAGTCTGGTTACAAATGCTCAAGAATCACTGAGACTATGGAGAAGTCACTTCTCTAACCTACTTGGGGGCGATGAAGAGAACAATACCGCCGATAGACCAGCATTTCTAGAACAACCAATTGATGATGGCTCTCTTATAGAGCCAACGGATTACTACAATGTCGATTTAGTAACTAAAAAGCTGAAGAATAACAAAGCGGCAGGCTCCAATGAAAGGCTGCCAGCTGAGTTAGTTAAGACCGGTGGCGAAGAGTTGGTAAGGCGTATGCACCAACTCTTATGCAAATGTTGGTCTGATGAATGCATGCCCAACGATTAGAACCTCTGTGTTCTTTGTCCTACCTTCAAGAAAAGAGACCCCGCTGTCTGTGCGAACTACCGGGGAAGAAGTCTCCCTTCAATAGGAACGATCGTTTGTCTTTGCATGATGACGCTATCACACCCAAAGCGTTGTCAGAGTAGGAAAGAACCTCTCCGAACCCTTTGATACCAAGAGAGGTTTCAGGCAGGGTGATGCAGGGTGTGCGACTTTTTCAATCTTTTAATGGAGTACATCCTACGCCAATGCCCATACGATCTTCCATTAGGATGTGATGTTACTCGCATATGCTGATGATATTGACATCTTCCGCACTAACAAACGGTGAGTTAGCAGTGCGTTCTAGGAGATTGAGAAAGAGTCACGTCTCATGAGCCTAACAGTGAACGAGGACAAGACGAAGTACTTGGTGCCCACTCGCAGAATACATCATTTTTATATACTGTAACCAAAGGAACAAGGGTATGATAAGTTTTTGCGAATATATCTGGAAACAGAAATTACCAGCGACAATAAAGTCAGCCTAGAGATCAGACGAATAATCACATATGCTAATCGGTGCTACTTTGGGCATAGTAAGCAAATTAGAAGTAGAGCCCTCTCTCGAAGTACGAAGAAAAAAACCTATAAGACACTGATAGTCCCGGTCCTTCTGTATGGCACAGAAGCATGGACCCTAACATCAACGGATACAGCGTATTTAGGAGTGTTCGAGAGAATGATTGAAAGTATGATTTTTTGTACCCTTAGAGTTGGCGTCTAGTTTAGAACCCGATTTAAAACCCAGCACTAAATGTTTACGACGGAAATATGAACTTGATTGGTGGACGACGTCAGAGAAGTCCAAGTTGAAGATGGCAAGATCAGGTCTATGATAATCTGCAGAAGCTCCGGATTGCCAGCGATTTGCGCCGGGGTGCAGTAAACTATACCGATTGGTGCGTTTCCTACGTGCGGAAGAAACAGAATCAAAGGTACCTGAAATCTTGAAAGAAGTTTTCATAATCACTTTACACAACCATTCTAATTGTCGGCACGATCGCCAACCGAAGTTGTAAGCTGCAAAACATTGTTTCTCTTGCTCTCACCGTTATCAACAATTTAGATCATAGTTAAGCCGAATTTGTTAATCATATACATGCTTAGTTATTTTTGAAATAAATTGGAGTTGTTATCAAGATTTGCAACGAAAGGGCATTTTTGACGCATTTTTGCTACGCATACATTTCATACATAGTTGTTGTTGCAATTTTGAATAATATTAAAATTGCATTTTAAATAAAAAAGGGTCAATTTTATTCACAGCTAATTATTACTGCCACGGTCGAATATATATTGCTTTCATTGCAATTTTTTAAATAAAAATTATTCATTAAATCCGCGAAAACTCTCGTGGATTTTCACCGCTTCTCACGATACTAAGGCGGAAGTCAGAGTGTGCGCTAGACCCGATAATATGCGTGGAGCGATAATATTTCGTGCTATAAGCAATGCTAGAAGATGTCACTCTGAAAACGAAATGTAGTCTGAAAAGCGAAATCTTCAAGGAAATATTGCATAAACAACAACAAAATCATGCAAATAAGAATCGGAAACAAGAAAGCAAAAGCAACTCCAAGCAACGTAGCAGGTTCGAAAATGCTTTGTTATCTCTTCATACCTTGAACTTGCTTTCCGTTTGGCATTCACTCTGAATCCTTTTGAGCGATTATATAAGAAAGTACAAAGAGTAGTTTGCAGCGCACTATAGCACCGTATTATCATATCGCTTCTAGCGTGCAGTCTGATGTCAACATATCATCTGTCAACGAAATAAAAAAAATTATGACTCAGAAATAATTCACGCTTTGGCTGCTCTCCTTTTGGATAGCCCTGCTCTAAAATTCGCCAAGAAAAAGAGCGGCAATAACTTAGTAATTTATTTGCAATAATTAATGCGATTAAATCACACTTATAAAAAATTGTTTGTATCATTACTTTTTCTTTTTTTGTTTTAAATATTTATTTGATAAAGCTCCATACTGAGATCGATGAAAATTTTTGATATCAAAAAAACTACATATATTGCATGTATTGCATTTATGGTAGGTGAAAACCAGATAACCCTCGGCCAAATCAAACAAACGAAAAACAGTCTTCCCAAATCAACATGAAATACTAAAATCAGATATTTATTAGGTGAAAAGTCCACACATTTTGATATTTCTTTGGGTTTTTCTGACGGAGATGCAAAAGGTCGCACTGTTTGTCGTCTGTTTTTTGAGTATATAAAGTGTTTTCGGTAGCAAACGTTTTTGTTATCCGAGTACTCGATGAAAAACAGTTCGTGCCGAAATTTTTTGATTGTTGTTTGACAACGTTTTTTTATATGAAGTTTTTTGATATAAAAAATTTTCATCAATCCCAGTATGAGGCTTTATAATTAATTTTTTTTTTTTTTTTTTTTTGTAACTAAAGAAAATAAACAATCTTTCCACACTTTAACATCACTACCTTCTAGCACCAAGGTACGCAACAGGCTCAGCATGGTGAATCTAGCATGTCCCAACACTGAACGAAAACTAGCCGTCGGAAAGCTAACACAACACTACAGACCGCCGAAGCCTTTTCAGCCAGACTCTCCCAATTGCTGTGGGAGTCCTCTCCGGTTTCTCAAGATATATGTGACCAGCGGAGACATATTCCATTCTAAATAGTTGCGGCTGCCAATGAGCTCATTGCACCAGACCAGTAACGAACTATTGGTATGACGAGGAGTGTCGCCAAGCTAGTGCAGATAAAGATACAGAAAAAATCTGTAGAAGAGAGAAACGTTAGCTGCTAGAGGACGATATCATAAGAACCAGAGAAAGAAGAAACGCCTTTTCAGACCAAAAAAAAGGAGCAAGAAAGGCGTGAGCTTGAGGATGTTAAGGTACTATGTAATAGAAATGAACAGATGGACAGGAATCACTCAGATTATGGTAAAGTCATTTCCCTAACCTACGAGGCGATGAATAGAACAATGCGGCCAGATAGAAGTATTTCTAGAACCACTAATTTATGATGGCTTTCTTGTAGAGCCACCGGACTAAAACGAGGTCGACTCAGTAATTAAAAAGCTGAAGAAATACAAAGCGGCAGGCTCCGAAGAGCCAATACCGTTGGCGAAGAGTTCGTAAGGCGTATGCACCAACTCTTATACAAGATATGGTTTGATTAATGCATGCCCAATGATTGGAATATCAATGTGGATTGTCCTTCAATCTTCAAGAATGGAGAGCCCCCGCGAACTACCGTGTAATAAGTCTCCTTTTAATTGGATATTTTCAATCTACCACAAACCGTGGAGAAGACCCGTGAATACTACAAAGATACACACCCCCTATTTGTCGCATTCGACGCGCCGATAAGAACGATGTCCTTCAACGACCTTTCTGAACTTTATATCGTAGAAACATCTCCGATCCCTTTGATACCAAGAGAGGTTTCAGGCAGAGTGATGATTTATCGTGCGATTTTTGGTTCTCTTAGAGTTGGCGTCGAGTTTAGTACCCGTATGAACCACGAGCTGTATAATGTGGTTCACATAGTCCAGCTCATAAAATTCCAGTGGCTGGACTGGACCGGTCATCTCCGGATGAACTCCAGCACGAAATGTTTTCGAAGGAAACATGAACTTAATTGGTGGTCGGCATCAGCTAGATATTTACCACCGACTGTTGCCGTTGCTCACAAAATTAGAGCAAATGGTGCGCTTTCCTACGTGCGGCCATAACCGATATATGTTTATTCTTAGGGGTAGCCCCATACAAACACACCCAGTTTTTTCTTTTTATTATCACCACTTATATAAATATATATGGAAGCATGCTCCACATAAATATCGATCTGCGTACCGCGTCAAACCGTTAGAGGTACGCCATGGCCCAAAAATTAATTTTTTATCGATTGGGCTATTGAATGGTACAGAATATCTATCAGTCGGGCTAGCTCGACTATAACGTTCTTACTTGTTTTAAAATATTATTGGACATTTTTTACAATTCTGTCAAAAATATAAAAATAAATACAGGGGTTGGCGGTCGAAGCGTTACTAACTTCACGCTGCGGTAGCAATCAAACGGCTATTATGTTGTTTACAGGTATACGGAAGCATATCGATTTACGTCGCAGTTAAAATAAGTTATCGAAATGGAAGTCACACGCAAAAGTTTTATTTCTTTGTAGTTGGCTTGAAAATCGCAACCAGCCATTGTTAATAAGCTACATCATTTACGTGTGAACAAAATGTTTGTGCATCGGTCCATTATTCCTTACAATGATACTGGTAGCATCAAAAATCGCCATGGAGGTGGTCATCCAAAAACAGCAACATCGGCAAAAATGGTTAGAAAAGTGAAGGCCAGAATTAAGTAATCCACGACAAAGTGCAATTCAAACTCAACTCTACGTTTCTTACAAGCTGACGTTCTCTGCTTCATTTCTTCACAGCAACGACCGCCATATTGCCCAGACTTAAAACCAATCGATTTTTCCACATGGTCCATTCTGGAGACCAAAGTATCAACTAAAAAAATACAATCGAACCACATTCGTGCAGCGTGTGAAGCCCTCCCGGACAAAATCGATGCTTTATCCGCGCTAAAGGTGGCTACATCGAACAATTACATATTTTTTCTAAAATTGTAAATGTTTTTACGATATACTGAAGTTTTTAAATAAAAAAATATAAATTGATAAAAGTGCAGCATTTTTAATTGGTAACATTTCGAGCTCTGACCCTATCGGATTTTAACGTAAAATTTTGAAATGCAAATATCTCTAAACTGGAGACTATCTTTGAAATACGACGAGCTCTTTTGTTGTTCAAATAAAAAAGTATCAAATTATGAACAGTGTAATTATTTACAGCCTTTTAAAAAGCGGTAAGTTAAAAGTTTGCAATTAATTGAGTGTCTAATCAAACTCAAAGCGCGTAAAAAACTCTGCAGTATTCGACATGTTCGTCATTTAAATGATGCACCAAGCCCTCGACTCATTGAAAAATGGGTCGAGAAGTTTGAAGATACCGGTTCAACGCTGGAACAATCAAAATCCGGGCGTCCAAGGTCTTCGAGAACGTTCGAAAAAGTAGACAGTGTTACTCTGTCTGTTCGTGACAAATTCGGAAGCGTGCTGTTGCTTTAAACGTGCATAGATCATCATTGTTCCGCATTTTACACAAAGATTTAAAGCTGCACCCCTACAAAATTCAGTTGGTGCAAGAATTAAAGCCTCAGGATGCTGGGCAGAGGCTTGAATTAATAAACCAGATGATTGAGCGTTTTTCAACGTTTACCAACACCTTGTTTTCGGATGAAGCTCATTTCCATCTTAATGGACATGTAAACAAGCAAAATTACCGCTACTGGAGTGCACAATTAAAAGAAAATATCCGTCACGAAATGGCAGCCATCATGGAGAATACCTGTCATAGGAAATTTTAGATCTCGATTAAATGAATGCCGTGAATGCAACGCTTTACATTTGGACAATATCCTCTTTAATAAATTCCCAAAGTGTGTAATTTAATATGTAATAAACATTTTTTTAATAAACTACTTACTTTTTTTTATCGATTTTTTAAATGTGAACTTTCTTTTGAGACACCTTGTATGTACATAGCCGAACGCCTTGAAGAAGCAAGAGCGCTTGTTCCGCATGACAAATGAGTCATGCTTTTTCGTACATGCAGCCGTCGTTCATCGATTGAAATGTCATATCATATATAAATCTTCCCCCAATATATTATGGTCTTCTCTAAGTTAGAAGCTAGCAAAAATCAAGAGCTATAACAGTGAATTTGAGACAGAATATGTCAATACATACCCTTTATATTCTTCTATGGTAGAAAAAATGTATTTTTACCGTACCAAGTACACTATGAAGTCCAAGTCCATAACGAATTATGTTCTACACGTGTATATTCCTTACACCAAATCAGATCCTACAAATGCCTTATTATACCACGATCTATTAGCCAAGAAACAGTCACAAAACATTTAAATGTATTGTATTAACTGAAAAAATTAAGGTAGTAGTTAATGTTAATTTTGAGAAATTAACAAAAGCCCAAAAACCTGCAGCTGAGGGTTTTTTCCTTGAAAAGACATGGCATAGATCTAAAACTACCAGAGAGGCATACGAACCAATCGAATTAAAGATTGAAGATCCAAAAGAAACCAATCAGCCGGACACTATAAATATCAACATGCCTCAATTACCAGTTGATTTTATAAATACAGCCTCAAAAATCTTACCCGATTTTGAGGGCAAAAAGTGAACAGCTATAAGATTTTATAGTAGCACTGGAACTAGTTAGCTCAATTAATGATGTCAATACAAACGTTGCACTAAAATTTATAAAAACTAAATTAAAAGGCACGTCCACCAATTTATTGTCTGGAAATGAACAAACCATAGATGTTATAACATATCTCAAAAATAAGGTTAAAAACAAATCAGTTGATGTCATCACTGCCAAGACATAGGACAATGTTCAAACCAGCACCAACATACGCTAAAGAAGTAGAAGATCTGACGAAACAATTGCAAAGCGCATATATTTCTGATGGTCTAACTTCAGCATTAGCAGAAAGTTATTCCACTAAAATTGCTACAAAAGCAATTATAAAAAATACTAGCAATGCAAAAGTAAAACTAATAATGGAAGCAGGTAAATTTAACAATATGAATGAAACAGTAGCTAAATTCATACATAGTTGTAAAAGCGGAAAACGGGTGCTCAGTAAATTTTAAAACAAACAGTAAGATCTATAATATTAATTTAAATCTTGCTAACTTCATATCGACAAAATCGACTATGAATGATACAGTGTCAACATTTTTAATGGACACTGGCGCAGATATTTCTGTAATAAAAGAAGGACAAGTAGAAAAATTAAACATTAATACTAATGCGACAATAAGCCTTAACGGCATTGGTCAAGGTATAACATACACATTAGGAAAAGTCTATACAGATTTAAAAATCGAAAACTTGCTAATAAAGCATAATTTGAAAAGGAATTTTGCATTACAACTGATGCTAGTAAAAACGCATGCGGTGCTATGTTAAGTCAATATTATGACGGAATTCAGCTACCAGGCGCGTATGCTTCAAGGTCTTTCACAATAGGTGGACAACCAAATGTAATTTTGCATTTTGGTAATAGCCGTGGTAGAAACTATCACAACAACGGCTATAATCAAGGTTATTCACGTGGACTAGGACGCGGTCGCGGTCAAGGCCGTGGTCGTGGACAAAGACGCGATGGATACAATAACCAAGGCAGCTACAACAACAGAGGTGGCCGAGGAAGATATAATAATAATAACAACAATAATAGTGTTCGCGTTACTCAAAAAGCGGAAAACGGGTGCTCAGTAAATTTTAAAACAAACAGTAAGATCTATAATATTAATTTAAATCTTGCTAACTTCATATCGACAAAATCGACTATGAATGATACAGTGTCAACATTTTTAATGGACACTGGCGCAGATATTTCTGTAATAAAAGAAGGACAAGTAGAAAAATTAAACATTAATACTAATGCGACAATAAGCCTTAACGGCATTGGTCAAGGTATAACATACACATTAGGAAAAGTCTATACAGATTTAAAAATCGAAAACTTGCTAATAAAGCATAATTTTAATGTAGTGCAAGACGATTTTCCTATTCCAATAGACGTCTGGTTTTCAACAGATTGAACTAGATGAAGACTCAAGAGGCTTAACTTCATTCTCTACAGAAAAAGGTTCATTCCGTTTTAAACCTCTGTCATATGGTCTAAAAATTGCTCCAAATTCATTCCAAAGAATGATGACAATAGCATTTGCAGGCTTATCGCCAGCACAAGCATTCCTGTACATGGATGATTTAGTTGTATTGGGTTGTTCTGAAAATCATATGTTGGATAATCTAACAGATGTCTTTGAGATATGCCGAAAATACAATCTAAAATTACATCCTGAAAAATGCTCATTTTTCAGTCACGGAGTGACTTACCCTGGGTATAAATGTACAGACAAAGGTATTTTTCCGGATAATAGTAAATTCTAAATTATCATGGAATATCCGACACCAACAAATGAAGACGCGGCCAAACGATTTGTTGCATTCTGTAACTATTATAGACGTTTTGTTCCTAATTTTGCGGAACATTCCTGCCTTCTAATAAGGTTTTGTAAGAAAAATACGGTTTTCAAATGGACTAAAGAATGCGAAGATGCATTTAACTATTCAAAAAATGCACTGATAAGTCCAAGAATTCTGCAATATCCCGATTTTGAAAAGGAATTTTGCATTACAACTGATGCTAGTAAAAACGCATGCGGTGCTATGTTAAGTCAATATTATGACGGAATTCAGCTACCAGGCGCGTATGCTTCAAGGTCTTTCACAATAGGTGAAAGCAATAAATCCACAATTGAATAGGAACTAGCCGCAATACACTGGGCCATAAAATACTACAGGCCATATGTGTACGGTAAAAAGTTCCATGTAAGAAGTGATCACCGTCCATTATCATACCGCTTTGCGATGAAAAACCCAGAAAAGAAAGGAAAGTACAAATAAAGCAGAAAAACAAAAGTCGCAAAAAAAAATTACAAAAGAAAAAATCTATGTCTATGAAGCGCCAAAATGGATGAAAAACTGTGCACGAATTTTTACATTTTTACAATTCGATAAATTAAAAATAAAACTAGGGAAAAGGATAATAAACACTATAAACAAAGCCGACGTTACTGTTCATAGAAAAATTGATTTAGATCAATTATTTTTAAAGCTTGAAAATATAGCTGACAGTAATGGAATTAAAAGATTCCAGGTATCACTAGAAGATAACCTGTTCGAGGACATCCAAATAAATGAAATAAAAGAAAGCACGTTGAACTCGCCCTTCTCCCTAGTCTGACGACGGAAAACAAAAAATAATGCAAAAGTTTCATGATGATCCAATTTTTGGAGGTCATCCAGGCATTCAAAGAATGTATAATAAAATAAGGCAACATTTTTACTGGAAAAACATGACTGAAGATGTACGTAAGTATGTCAAATCATGCCAGAAATGCAAACTTAATAAAATAATAACACACACAAACCAACACCACAGAAAGCGTTTGCTATAGTCTTAATAGACACTATTGGACCATAACCAAGAACAGATTTTGGTAAGAAGAAGGTAGAAGATAGCAAAAGCTATTTTTGAAAAAAGTAATCACTGACATGGGAACCGAATATAAAAATCAGGTTTTCCACGAACTTTACAAATTATTAGATGTGGAAGCAACTACATCCACAGCGTATCATCACCAGACGCTAGGAACTGTAGAAAGAATATGTAAGAAACTACATTTCAAACGAATGAGACGATTGGGATCAGTGGCTAAAGTACTACACGTAATCCTACAATACAACACCTTCGACAGTACATAACTACTGCCCTTACGAATTAATATTCCAAATATCTATAATTTCTTAAAACAAGATCAAGTAGATCCAGTAAATTTGCTGGCATACCAGCCGAAACATTGATGACTACGATAAAGAAGGTAAATTTAGGTTACAAACAGCTTCTAAATCGGGCTAAATATTTAATAGATAAAAACAAGAATAGAAATAAAAAATTATACGATTATATGAATCCTAACAATAATAAAGCCCATTTAAAATAGGTGCGTCTGCCCTTGGCCGCCAAGCGAGTCAGCGATTGCCTTACGTATGCATATATGCATATATACATACATACTACACTCTCTTGTTCTGTCACTGACTACAGTGACCCTATGTATAAGAATTCTATGTATTTAGTCTAAGAATATATTTGCTAATTAAATAAAGAACATTCTTAAAATCACAATCAAACGGAGCTGACGCTCCAGTGTAATTATTTTGATATCAACTTATTACACTGTGTCTCATATTGGGATTCTCATTTTACTAGAGCATAAATATTATGTCACTCGTTCACAAATTTGTTTTAAGGCAATACCCTTTAGTGGTTCAATCCGGACCTATGTTGTAAAAGGTCTACCTCAAGGCGGCCATATTTGTTTATCAATATTTGATATTTAGTGTCATTTGTGTTCTGTAAGGTTTGTGATTTGAACTTGAATGAATTCACGTTCCCAAAACGTTTGGATATTGTCACAATTTAGGTGACTTGCTTATTTCAAGAAGTGGCCGCCCAGCTAGTCACCAAGATTTAATTCCATTCGATTATTTTCTTGGGGTTGTTTACAACAACGATCCCAAAGCTGTGGATGACCTCGAAGCGAACATCCGAGTACCCATTGCTGGCATACCAGCTGAAATGTGCCACTGGGTGACTGAAATTTGCGTTGCAGGTTCAGCCTGTTTACATCTTAAGTGGCTCAAAATTGTACGTCTAATAAAGGGTTCCGACTAAGTTTTGAGTTAATAGTTTTTTATAACTAAGATTGATTTACGATCTATACTAACATGTTCCATGCGGATTAATCGTCCACGATTTGATACTGATCAAAAATATGTAACGCCATTCTGTATGTTATATATCCATTTGCTGTTACATATATTTCTACCAATGTTGGTGGGTAATTAACTTTATTTTTATACCATTCATACATAGTGTTTTTTATCAGTTTGTGTGAAAGTTTCTAACGCATTAAGGGAGGCATCGTAGACCCCATAAAGTATATATATTCTTGATCAGCTCGACGAGACGAGTCGATCTAACCATGTCCATCTGTCCGTCTGTCTATCCGTATGTATGTTGTTGCGCATTTTTTGGGGACCAATTTTAATGCTATCCAGTTGAATTTTTGAACATACACTTCTTTTTATTGCAGTTTAATAGAGTGTCAAGATTGACCCGCCACGCCCACTTTATGGGGTAGCCCCCATACAAACCCAGCGCCCACTTTTAAATTTTTGTAGGAAAAACTTTTTTATTGTAGTCAATATCAACTTAATAATTGATATGGTAACTTCTAGTTTATGGATGCTTGACATATACATTAATGGGTGCGACCCGCCCATTTGGGGTAGCTCCCATACAAACCTACTGCCCAATTTTATCTTTTTGTAAAAACACTTCTTTACTAAAGTCAATATTAGGTTGAAATGCGATATGGTGTCTTTTAAGATACAGCCGCTTAACATACATAGACTAATGGCATGGCCCAAACAAACCCATCGTGCAATTTTATGTTTTTTTATGAACAGATTTTGAACAACCGCCTCATATACAAATGGGCGTGTGCCGCCCATATAAACCCACAGCTCACTTTTATGCATTTGTCTTGAGAACGTCAATATCAACTTGAAATTCGATATGGCGGAATCTTACACATCTACTACATCTCTTCATACACATCTACTAGGGGGCGTGTACCGCCCACTTTTTGGGGTAGCCCCAATTTAAACCCCCGCTTTTATGATTTACAATACTATTTAAAATTTTGTGTGAATGGTATAAGAGCTTCGGTTCAACCGAAGTTAAAGTTTTTCTTGTTTTCTATTTTCGTCTTAGTGCATGCACCCGCGTTTTCGTGATCACTTACTCCGTGCTCGTGTCTTTGCATATATTTATCCGTGCGTGCGCGTGTTTGTTTGTAAATACTAGCTTCGGGCTCGTGTTAGGCCGTGTATACAAAATCAGACTATAGAGCATAGATATTCATATATTCAACTTTTCATACGACTTACAATTCGCAGTGGAATGTGCTAAGATCTTCAGTTATGCTGTCCTGATATCTACAATCGCATCTAGCTTATTTTCAAATATATGAAATATGCGTAAAATGCTATATGTAAATACTTGTATCCGGAAATATGTATATTTGTTTTTGTAGACCCTTATAAAATCTGTCACATATTATTAAATATGCGACATATTTCGCACGGTTGCATGTGAGTCTTCATAGTATTGAGCAACTTGAAACAAGTTTGTCGTTACTGCCATTTGTGAACAAAATTCTATTTAAAATAACGAACTTTTATTATTAATACATTATCAGAATAGAAGGGAGATAATGTGCGTTTATTGGTCATATACTCAAAAATTTTGCATTAACGTTAAGTTATTAATCTATTCTACAAAATTTTCCATTTTTCTTAGTGTAAAAATTGCAATTCTATCAATGAAAGAAGGTAATCAGGAGTTTCATAAACAAGTTTTGAAATTTCAAAGTGCGAAATCGACCTACTCTTACAACATAATTAGCAATAAATTTGAGTTGACCTGATCAACTATAGTTATCATGCGTTGTATCTTTCATTTTTAACAAAAAATGGAAACAAAAAAAAAATTGATTAATATGCGAAACTGTAGTGTAAAACCATATTTTAGCATATCGCATTTAAAAAAAACTCTAGTGTAACGACAGCATAAGTTAAATACTAAAGCTGTGAGTTAACGACTTCGAAATAACATGCCGCGTTGAGTTTTGGGTTTAGGCCAGTTAGCAAAAGTTTAAGCCTGGAACAATCGCAAAAACTTTTCCCCAAGATACTTAAAAAAAATACTAACCTTCAAACCAATATGTCAAAGATTGTGGGAATAGGTCGGGAATAAACGCAGAGTCAGACAGACAGACAAACCGAAACACAGACAGAGGGACAGACGGCTAGATCGACTTGTCTTGTCATGCTGATCACAAATTGATTTTTCTTATTTTAATTCAAAAAATTTATATTCAGATTTTGCTGTTTTATAATCAGAACTGTTTTTAATTAAATCATCTCAAAGCTTTAAACAACTTAGCTTTATCCCGCATGGGAAAGGGGGCACGGAGAAGGTAGGGGTAGGTAGGGGAAGGATGGTAAATAAATTAAATAAGGGCTCATAGGAATGCAGTGGTAAAGGTAGGAGAGGAAGGGGGAATGGCAGCAACGCGCTGGGTACCATTAAAGATAGAGGGATGAAATGTTGTATACATGTTAATGGGATCGAAAGGGTAGGGAAAAAGGGGTGGTAAAATAAGGAGTGGTATATATATATATATATATATATATATATATATATATATATATATATATATATATATATATATATATATATATATATATATATATATATATATATATATATATATATATATATATATATATATATATATATATATATATATATATATATATATATATATATATATATATATATATATATATATATATATATATATATATATATATATATATATATATATATATATATATATATATATATATATATATATATATATATATATATATATATATATTTTAATTTAAATTTAATTTAAAATTTAAACCCCCGCTTTTATGATTTACAATACTATTTAAAATTTTGTGTGAATGGTATAAGAGCTTCGGTTCAACCGAAGTTAAAGTTTTTCTTGTTTTCTATTTTCGTCTTAGTGCATGCACCCGCGTTTTCGTGATCACTTACTCCGTGCTCGTGTCTTTGCATATATTTATCCGTGCGTGCGCGTGTTTGTTTGTAAATACTAGCTTCGGGCTCGTGTTAGGCCGTGTATACAAAATCAGACTATAGAGCATAGATATTCATATATTCAACTTTTCATACGACTTACAATTCGCAGTGGAATGTGCTAAGATCTTCAGTTATGCTGTCCTGATATCTACAATCGCATCTAGCTTATTTTCAAATATATGAAATATGCGTAAAATGCTATATGTAAATACTTGTATCCGGAAATATGTATATTTGTTTTTGTAGACCCTTATAAAATCTGTCACATATTATTAAATATGCGACATATTTCGCACGGTTGCATGTGAGTCTTCATAGTATTGAGCAACTTGAAACAAGTTTGTCGTTACTGCCATTTGTGAACAAAATTCTATTTAAAATAACGAACTTTTATTATTAATACATTATCAGAATAGAAGGGAGATAATGTGCGTTTATTGGTCATATACTCAAAAATTTTGCATTAACGTTAAGTTATTAATCTATTCTACAAAATTTTCCATTTTTCTTAGTGTAAAAATTGCAATTCTATCAATGAAAGAAGGTAATCAGGAGTTTCATAAACAAGTTTTGAAATTTCAAAGTGCGAAATCGACCTACTCTTACAACATAATTAGCAATAAATTTGAGTTGACCTGATCAACTATAGTTATCATGCGTTGTATCTTTCATTTTTAATAAAAAATGGAAACAAAAAAAAAATTGATTAATATGCGAAACTGTAGTGTAAAACCATATTTTAGCATATCGCATTTAAAAAAAACTCTATAACATGCCGCGTTGAGTTTTGGGTTTAGGCCAGTTAGCAAAAGTTTAAGCCTGGAACAATCGCAAAAACTTTTCCCCAAGATACTTAAAAAAAATACTAACCTTCAAACCAATATGTCAAAGATTGTGGGAATAGGTCGGGAATAAACGCAGAGTCAGACAGACAGACAAACCGAAACACAGACAGAGGGACAGACGGCTAGATCGACTTGTCTTGTCATGCTGATCACAAATTGATTTTTCTTATTTTAATTCAAAAAATTTATATTCAGATTTTGCTGTTTTATAATCAGAACTGTTTTTAATTAAATCATCTCAAAGCTTTAAACAACTTAGCTTTATCCCGCATGGGAAAGGGGGCACGGAGAAGGTAGGGGTAGGTAGGGGAAGGATGGTAAATAAATTAAATAAGGGCTCATAGGAATGCAGTGGTAAAGGTAGGAGAGGAAGGGGGAATGGCAGCAACGCGCTGGGTACCATTAAAGATAGAGGGATGAAATGTTGTATACATGTTAATGGGATCGAAAGGGTAGGGAAAAGGGGTGGTAAAATAAGGAGTGGTATATATATA
>JAWNNQ010002111.1:0-50000 GCA_035044765.1 Leucophenga montana
TTCATTAAAGTAGTTTTTCATACAAAAATGCAAACGTTTACATATATACAATAAAATAAGTGGAAATAAATTTATTGGGAGCTATGTATATCTTCTAGTAGTCATATCACGACCATTTACACTAATGTGTGGTTTCTTTCAAACCAATATCTTAAATATTGAGGGATATGGCGCGTACATACAGACGGACATGGCTAGAACGACTTGTATTACCGAGCTGATCAAAATTATATAAATACTTCATTGGTCTCCGATACTTCCATTAAGGCACATTGTGACTAAAATATACAATAATACGATTAAAATTCTGTGTGAAAAATAATGACTGCACGAACATCTGGAATTGCGAGATGGTTATTTTATTTAATTTCTGCGATTTGACCAAATAATATATTATTGTAGTTTTAGTTTGTATCTGAAATGTCTTACCTATGTACTCTTGTTGTTAGCTTGTTAACACATTTTCCGCTCAGTTGTCTTTCAATGCTATTGTGTCTGTGTATTTTACTGGTACGATGGTTTATTTACTACATAGTCTAGCTTGCTATGCGCTGCGTCAAATTGCACATCCGCACTGGACAAGACAGATAAACTAGCCGACTGGCAGAAGCCATATAGTCTTCAGACCAGTCGACTCGAATTCTTACGTTGTGTGTCTGACAATTTTCTGTCCTTTGTGAACATTATTAAATCAATACAAAATGTTTGTACGTGTACTATAATAGAAGTCGCTCATGGACGTTCAGATATATCTATACATTTACTTGTAGGAAAGACTTGATGCAGCTATTTTTTGAATTTAATAAAATCAAATAGAAACCGAAATGAAATGAATCAAAAGAAATTGGTATACTTAAACTGCGTTGTGATGCTCGTAAATCTCGAATTCAGTCTAGGATTTTTTATTATACATAAAATACATTCCTCTCTCTCTCTCTCTCTCTCTCTCTCTATAAGATTTTTTATATTAAGATATTTATATTAGGCATTACCATTTCTATATATATATTTTTTTTGTTTTTATACACTGTAGCTATAGGATAAAATTTAAAAAGATATATGAGGCTGCTTAAACGGAAGTAACAGCTAATTATATGTTTGGCAAACCCCTTAAAACTAATATTACACATTTTGAAACCCATTTTTACAAATACATTTTTACTCTTCTAAACTATTGAACCGATTTATTCGAACTTTTCACTATAATCTTGATGACCATGCGTCTAACGTAGGCTACAAAAATTGAGTAAAATATACTCTACCACATTGCATACACTAGTGAAAATAATACATTTTTTTTGATCAAAAATAATGATAATTGGTTGAGTAGTAAAGTATAACTAAAAATTAATCATTATTTTGTGAGTAAATCAATAAAAATTAAAATTAATCATTATTTTATAATTTTTATAATAAAACTTATAATGATTACAGTCCCTAATATATATAAATATGTATGTATATACTAGCTAAAACCAGGCGGGTGCTGCTGCGCCTCTCAATCAATAAAACGTTGATTAACCTCCGCCTCTTCGCCGCCCATGAAGTAAATTTGCAGAAATTTGGAATCGTCATCGGGTAGCGGAAGAAGTGAACCAACTTGATGATACACTTGTCCTTGAACTTTGAATGTGGGCAAGAAACCACCGCTAACAATTTCTGTTGCTCCAAACGATGTCATTTGAAAGGATGAGTTGTAGTTTCGAATGTGTTGTAAAAAATGTTTAGACAACGGAGTAGCTCCAGACACATACGTTCGAAGTGGCTCTGGTGGCTCATCCAGTGGTGGCAACTTGACTTTGCCATTCGAGCAACACATTCCAGGCGATTCCTTGTGAAATTTCATAGCACGACAATATGGACACAATTTATCCATTTGGCCAAACACAACATGTGGGTGCGTACCGTTGTCCAGTAGTCTCAGCTGCTCTTGCAGTAGATGCTCTGGTTCGTAGGCCTTCCAAGCATGCATCTCGCTGTTGAGTGGTTTCATTTGCTCTTGATTCACGATTTCTCAAACGGTTTGCATTTAGACGAATTTCTCCTTCACCGGGTGTTTTAGCCACCCTACTGGCTGACTTCTGTTTTGATTCTTTGGTTGATCTTCCAATGGATATTTTCTTGGGTGGCATTTTGATCAATTTGCACTGTTTATTATTAATTCTAACAAAATTAAAAACAGTTTTGCGATTCCATGCACATCCTGGCAAATATTTTATGACTAACTAATCTTATCTGAATCATATCAAAGCACATTAATAAAATTGCAGTGAATTTTGTCTCGTAGATTTCTTAGTTTTTCTGTAGTTTATTTTATTTTTCAAACCAAAACTTTAAATTATCATTTTTTCAAAATGATGGATTTTATTCGAGAAAAGCAAAAAAAGTCATATTTCAATTGGCTACTGTAACCAAACAGCTTCATATTTTTTAATATGTAGTATGTCGGTAGAAAGCTCTTTTCAATACCATAAATTCATATTTCGAGTGATAATACGTTGTAAGATTGGGAAAATTTTATATTATACATTTCTGTGAAAATTTCGTGAGCCAAGATATAGCATCGCAAATATCAGATTGTACAGTAATAGTTATTTCTCCATGACGAACGCTCAATTGCAGATTACAATGAATTCCAACCATACAAATGTAAAATATAAATATTTCGTCACAAAATTGATATCAGAAGTTTTGTGGGCTTTCGTCACTTTTTATACAGTCACTACGCAGTGTACATGCAAGAAGCCGAAAAGATGTACGAATATACTTAATTTTATAATAATCATAAAAATAGCAGCAACGCGAGAAATCTTTAACAATTCGTAACTTAAATGCGATCTCATCATGGCAGTAACAAGAAAATATCACACTCAAAACTTAGTTGAAATCAGGCTAACCACTTGTCGTCATCGTCTGCGAAGACTGTAAGTCGTAAAGACGATTAGCGCCATGCGACAATAATCTATTGAATATAATGTGCTGACAACCCTCGAACATAACTAACGTTGCAAGGGGTCTTCGAAGTTGTGATACCGTGAGTATTGGGGTCGCTGTGTCTGGTCAAACAGCAAAGGGCAGCCAGCCATTATCGTCATGACGATATTGAACGATTAAAATACCGGCCGGCATGCTTACTGAACTTGCCATTAAATACAACGAAGACATCGAGACGACGATGAGGACAACAATGAGGATAGCACTCGGCCCTACCCTGCTTCTATTACGTTATTCCAGCTTGAAGATGTGGCGTCTAGTAGTGCTGCATTGTCTGCAAAGTTTTACATTGAAAACAGGATATGCGGAGTAGGTATAAAGCGGAAACGCAAATCAGACGGGAAATGGTAGTGCAGAAAGCGTTTTAAGCATAGAAATTTCTTGGCACTTGTGACGTCGAATTTGCCTTGGCCTTCATCTTGGTGATTGCATGTGCGAGAAAATGCCATGACAACAGACGGGGTATATACAATAATAAATAGTATATAGACGGTGGTCGGTCTAGAGACCACTCGAGTATTAATTTAATGCTACTCAATTTCTTTTCACTTTTCACACGCACCGAAAACGCTTGAAGAAATAAGTATATAAATGGATTGATATGAGACTGCACGGAGTCGCATACTAAGCTGCTAAGTGTAGTAGTTGCACGAAATTTTGTAAAGCTTACATTTACGCACGCAATGTGACAGGGCAGCCAAGCACACAGAAACTGGAGATAGAGAAAGGAAAATGAGCACCACTTCGCGCATGGAATATCAATTTATCATTGTTTTTGATAAATTTATGAGCAGATTTTAAACGCAACATTAAGTTTCGTGTATCAAGAAGATTCGCTGATTTACGAGCGAATGCTACTGTTGGGCGACAAACTGCGACAAAATATTACTGAAAGTCGCACTCTTAATTTTATATAGAGGGTAAAATGCTTGTTGTGTAAATGAAGTTGTCGCGCTTGGTAATTCAATGGTGTACAAAGATTTTACTTTATGATAATCCTAAATAACTTCTACGTGTGTTTTTGTGCACATACATTTCAGAACTACCCGCTCTTAGTGTTGTACTTATACTACCTTTTTCTCTGTCTTTCACCTTACAGAATTTCATAGTACGTGGCTCCAGTCAGCCGAATACAATGGCCGTCTCAGTGCGTCTGCCACCAGATACTGGACCCTACATCGAGCACTATCTGATACAATCGAATGATGGTATACTCAGTCTGGAGAGTTCACGTTTTAAGTTCGACTCAATACCGGCGTTAATAGCGCATTATGCGCAATGCTGCGATGAACTTCCGGTTCAACTATTGTTGCCACGTGCACTTCGTGAGGCCAAGAACAGACAGCAATTGTCCTCGCTAGCGTTGCTTGGACAGGAGTTCTGGCGTTATGCAGTGCAACAGCCTATTACAACGACACCAATGACAACAACAGAAACAGCGGTGGCAAACGTCACCATGCATGCAACAAAGTCATCGGCTATGACTGCTGAAACAGAAGCGCAACTGCTCGACGCCAAATCACCCAATTCGCTCACTGAAACAAGCGGTCTGGGCACAGCAACCTTCTTTAGCGATTCAAATTCAGGCAATACACCGCATATGAGCATTGCTGGAAAATCAACTAATGTCACTGGCAATGGTGTCTTTAGTCCTACCGGCAGCGCAAATTTATTAGGTGGATTCTTTAGTCCTTCGGTGGGTACGCCTTCAGATACAACGTCAAGCATGTCATCGTTTACAACCAGCGGTGGACAGCATATGCAGCTAATGAGTCCTGAATCCATAGATTCGGTTATACTTACTATGTCACCCGTAGATGGTGGAAACAGTCAACGCAGTGCACTACTACCATGTGGCGTCAGTGTTGCACGTCCATCTGTACCTGCCGCTAGCTCTGGTGTCGGTACAACAGTCGAATTGGGCAGCAATCTGAGCACTTTCAAGTCGGCAACATCTTGCAATACTTTGGACCATGTGGGCAGCGATGTGCGTCCGCAGCGCCCAAAGCCGCCAAATACATTAAATCTTGATCTAAATCTACGCAAACCGCCGGCCCCACCAATGCGTTGGTCAAAACCGCTTTCGCCACATAGCCCAGCGCCACCACCGCCAACATCATCCCAAGAGCACATGCTTAATGCGACTCAGAACAGTGGCAACGGCAACGGCAATTTTACGGTGACCACTACTGTGACATTCTCCGTGGACGCGAAAAGTGCAAATACGCCACAATTTCTTGAAGTCAGCACACCAGCAGCCACGAACCCATTCAATACGGTGCTTAACTCTAATGCCACAACTTTTCAAACATTCGCAAAGCGATTAACGCCGGAGGGTGAATGCAAAGATACGCTATCTTCACAGGGTTCGTCATCGAATGACAGTCGCTGGCAGACTCAGTCGCAAAGCAGTCGCGATTCAAATAACAGTCAACGCAAGATGCTCTCGCCAACAACGTCAGCTATTGAGGCTGCATCTAAAGGTGGCTGTACTCCAAACACTGGTGGAGGTAGCAGTAAGTCACGCAAGGCCAAGGCGCGCAAGGAATCTAAACATTACCAAGAGTCTGACATACTCGAGAGTCCTCAAATCTACTGCCGCAGTACGCTGGGCGATAAGATCAGTGATTACGAAGATCTCTGGTCGCATGATCCCAGTGATCGCACCAGTTTACTAACCAGCTTTAAGCCACCAACGTCAGCGTCCTCATCATCGGGCGCAGAAAGAACGCAGCAACCACACAGCAAGCGTCCTGACTTGTTAGCTGAAACACGTAAGTAGAACACAATTTTCTCTCATTCACAAAAGACTTTAGTCACTTTTGGCTTGTTTTGCACCTTATAGCTGGTTCTGCGACGCCAACCTTTTCGCATGTGAACACTAGTCTGATTTTATCCAGCTTGGACTACGGTGCTACTAACGAACTAAACACTGCCACGGATACGCAACAACTGCTTCAATTCTCTGGGGACGCACTGCCACGTTCACGTGCCGGTCTACTCTTGCCGCTTCTCAGTCAACCAGTGAACGACAAACACTTGCCTGGAGCAGGGTGCTCGCCACACGAGAGTGCTCTTGATGTCACTGGTGGCGACACCACGCCCACTGCGCAAACGCCTTCGACGGCAGCAACGGGAGTATCGCGCAGCAAACAAGGCAGTCCGTTCTATGCTGAACCTGCCGATACGCTGCGGCAGGCTGGTCTGACAACAACAGCAACTTCGGCGGCAAACATCTTACGTCGCTCACAACGCAATCAACTCTTGCCAGCAAACCATAGGCATTCGGAACCACTAAAAAGCGGACTAGCGGCAGCAGTTGCCGCATGCTCAGCGCTAACACCATCGGAAATCGAGAAGATCGCCGGCAGTTTGGATGAACTGAAGCAAAAGCAAAAACCACATGCGCAGCCACAACAACCATCTAAACGTGCACGCAATCGTATTGATCACTGGCAGCTTGATAGCAGCTGGGAATTCATGGCCAAACAGGATGACAACGATGAGCACGAGCGACAAGATAATGGCGCAATTTACGATGACTATGATTCGGCTGTCGACTGGCACAACATTCATGAGAAAGAGAACTCGCTGGGACGAGAAACAAGCAAACAACGACCACTCACTGTGCATCAGATCATAGCGAATCGACTGCCCGATCTAAATCTTCCGGAATTGGTGCGTTGTTCCACTCCTCAACAGCAACCTCTGCAGCCACTGTCCGGTGATGGCTCGAGCAATTCCAATAAGCCACTGCCACCGGTGCCCCCAATGAACGAGTTAAACGGCAGCCAAAAGTCATTCCAGGTCCAAAACAGCACCTGTCGTCTATCATCGTACGATAATGTTGAACGCAATTATGCAGCCTTTTGTCAGACCTATTTCAATGGCATCGATTCGGCTCAATCGGATGATGGTACTGTATTTTCTGAACCCTGGGATTCATCTCAATGGGACTCTTTTGTACCGCAGGATGGTAAGTAACATACATTAATTGTCTACTATTCATTTATTATCATTTAATTCATAATTTAACACAGATTTAACCGTGAATTCCGAGACAATACATCTCTCTAAATGTCGGCCTGCCGTCTCAGAGGATGATACAATCATCGAAGAGCTCAGCAGTACCAAAGACAGCACTAGCAGCAATCAGGATACGCTTAAAGCGCACAAGTCATCAGCGAATGGAAGACTGGCGTCAGGGCGTCCAAAGGTGGCGACCATACTTCGAAATCCAAGCATGCGCGACCGTGAGATACTCTGTAAGTAAATAAAACACAGTAGCATTTGGGTGTATAGGCCATAAGTCCAAAAAATCGAAGACACTTCTGTCAGACATTGAATCCTGCCTCTATCCACTAATTACTGACTACGCAATCAACTATTTTTGTTGCATCATATTTATTTTTATTTCAAAACCGTTCACAACACACTTCACGTAGTTATTCGTCACCGTCATATCATTGGCAGCTTCGTCATTATAATAGATTGTCGAAGCGGCGGTAGCGAATCGTAGTCGCTGCAAATATTTACTCTCTTCCTCTGTTCAACTATCAAATGATCCGGACGCGTGTCTGGCGCGAACTGGAAACGCACCACAACGTCATTATGAACATCAATACATATTATCATTGTTTTTTTGTGGTGATGATCGTCGCTGGCTGAATTTCTATTGTTATAGTCGTCGTCTTCTCTGGGAATTGCGTCGCAAAAAAGCAACTAATATTGATAAATTTGATTAGAGACCGACATATGGCGGCGAATAAGACTGACAGACAAATGGACGACGACGGTTGGAACTGTTTTTGTTGAAGCGTTTACTCAGCGTTGATCGTAAATAGTGCAAACCACAGGTCCAAGCGCACTTTGGAATATAAACCAGAACCAACCTATCGCCAATTGTTGTCTTTATCAGCAAATACTGCAAGTGCGAGAGAATATGTTCGAAGATTAATTGCTCTTCAATGGGATGCGTAATTTCCATCGATAGGAAGCATCATCGTCGGTGCTGTCGTATTTGCGGCTGCTATTTTAGGTCAGTGTAAAGTAAATATGAAATTAACAAATAGAACCTATTCGCTAGAGTAGGAAAAATTGCTCTAATTTATTTTCCCATGATTTGTTTAGAGCTTGCCATAAGGGCAGCGTACTACTATTTAGTAGAATATATAATTGTTTTAGATTATATGGATACAAATTAATATAGTGCAGTATTTCTCTATAATGATTAAGTGCTTTCAACTTATATGTTTTAGTTAAACTCCAGGAATATAAAAGTCAATACGTAGAGGTCTTTCGGTCATTGTAATTCATTGTGTCGTTTCTTAAGAAGATATGAAATAGGTGCAATGTTTGTTTTGAGAGCAACACAAGAATCGAAACAGGACGGTGTAATAATTCTCTATAAAAATTAAACGGGTCTTGAACATAAATACAAGGTGTCTCAAAAGAAAGTTCACATTTAAAAAATCGAAAAAAAAGTAAGTAGTTTATTGAAAAAATGTTTATTACATATTAAAATACACACTTTGGGAATTAATTTCTTAAAAATGATATTGTCCAAATGTAAACCGTTGCGTTCACGGCTCGGCAGGTATTCTCCGTGATGGCTGCCATTTCGTGACGGATATTTCCTTTTAATTGTGTCAGGGAAGTCGATTTCAAATGTGAACTTTCTTTTCACACAGCCTGTATTTATGCATGTACATATGTACATATTCGTACACATGTATACATTTTTTTTTTTTAATTATAAACTATTATGTCTTAAACAACAAATCGACCAGGAAATAAAAACTAGAAAAAACATTAACTTCGGTTAAACCAAAGCTGTAATACCATTCACTTGAAATTTCGTATTGTAGAGCATAAACGTGGGTGAGACACTCATTAGTATATGTGTGTGAAACAACCATCCATAAGAAGCCACCATATCGAATGTCTTGCTGATATTGACTTAACTAAAGAAGTTTTTTTACAAAAGCACAGAAATACGCAATGGGTTTGTTTTGGAGTTACCCTAAAAAATGGGCGGGACAAGCCCATTGATATATGTGTATGAAGCGTCCATCCATAAAAAGCCATCACATCGAGTTTCAAGCTTATAATGACTTAAATGTTTTCCATACAAGTGTTAGGTGTTTTTCATACAAAAGCACAAAAGTGGGCGGTATGTTTGTATAAGAGCTCCCCCAAAAAGTGGGCGGGACACGCTCATTACTATATATGTATATAAAGCGGCCGTCCATAAAACGGAACCATATCATACGGACATGGCTAGATGGTTTCGACTTGACGATCTGATCAAGAATGCATGTACTTTATTTGGCCTCATTTAATGCGTTACAATCTTCCAGGCAAACGGATAATACTAATAAAAATTACACACTATATGCGAAGAGTATATAAAAAAAAAACATCAATTCGTTTTACTTTCGACTTACATTATTTTTGACCACAATAGCGGTTTATATTAAAATCACCATTTTTTCTCCATGCACAGTGTACCCTAATTGCAGTTTGGCTAACGATAAGATTATTTTTTGAGATGCGGGACTTTTATGATAAGGTTATATTTTTGGCTTTGTACGTTAAGGTACTCTCCAAACAAATATTTGTGGCGCCATCTACGTATGCGTTGTTATAGGGCATATACTTACAGTATATAATTGTTTGCATGAAGTCATACAAGTAACAATCAGTTCGCTGAACTCACTCGTTGAAGGCGTTGACTAACAACAACGCCGACTATGACAATTAATGGGTGCATCGGTCACCTTGAACCAGTTTAAAACATTGTTTATTTTAATCGTTAGACTGAGCGGGCTTATCTCATAAATAGAAAAAAGAAAACTATAATATCTTCATAAAACATACTGAGGATTAGTCAAAATGCCTTAAAACTCATTATATGATGACTCCGTCACCCACAAACAGCTGAAATGAGACACATGTGTTAATTGTTAATGTTTTTTTTTTTCTGATACCGGAAAAACCCAGAGTTTTTAAAAATGACCTGCTTCCGTCAACGACATCATCTGTTTTGCTAAACAGCATGAATGCCCATTTCAATGTTTTTATGAATAATATATGAATCTAAGGACTTTGGAAATTGCGTCGTCGTTTTTGCAGTCGTAGTTGTGTAGAAAACCTCGAACTATTGGCACTGTGACAACACTAGCTGATGCAATCGAGCGTTTGATTTGAGTAAGCCAAATTTCGTATACAGGATGCTGCACTTCTATGATTGCTTCATATACCGATTTGGTATATTATAGATTAATCCAACGATCGATTGATCTCGTGCTGTATTCACGCGTCATCTAAGAAAATGCGATACAGAGGGAGTAGCATGATGGAGATTTGAGTCATGACAATTTCCTCTTAACCTAGTTTAGCACAGAACTGCAATAATTATAGATAGAGAGAGTGAGACGGAAAAAAATAAGCGTAGCATGCAGACGACGGCGGCATTGTACAATCAACTCGTTTCCGATAGTGTTCGAATATAATAAAATGGCAACATAATTGAAATGGCGTTCAGAACTCGAACGATCAAATATAATTATGTGAGATCGCTGATCAAGCATCGAGACTCAAAGTGACTTTGATAGTCTGCGATCATTTCAACTCTCTTTCCATTGTTGATGTACATACGTAAGAACATCGTGCGTGTATTCCTTTTTCATACAAATCGGTTTTACAGTCGACAAGTAAACATGAGTGCGGAGAAGCAAAACTAAAAAAATGTTCTTTTTTGCGACATTGACAAGAATAGAGAAGATATGCCAAGTCAAGCCGAAACGTTGATTGACCCATACACAAAATGATCGCAGTCAGATATATCGTGTACTGGCCGCTTCATGAATGGCTCGCAAAATAGCTTATCTGCTGTTCTACGTTAAGGTATTTCCCTGAAAATCAGGAAAATATTTGGGCCCTACTTACGTGATCATTGATTGCGGAATTTTTACCTATTTCCGCTAAGTGTAACTACCTAGCTGTTTGCAACCAGTCAGACAGACGGTAAATTAATTACCTACCTTCTGGCATGTAGTACTTGCACAGCCCAATAATGGTTGATGTTTTCGTTCTGGTAGACCGCGACGAATCGACGCAGCCAAGCGGTCTGCGCGTTTTTTGTTCTACTACTATCGCAGTCATCGTTGTCGGCAATGGCGGCTTCATCGAAATCGAAGTGGAAGTCGTCTACGACAGTCTCTATCTGACATTCTCTCACTCCGCTGCAAGTGTGTGCGCGTCTTATAAACTAATGCGTTTGACTGCAATGAAGTTCAGAATTAGTTTTGCTTTCGTCGCGATAAGAGTTAGCGGAAAATTGCGGAACCAACAAAAAAATATAGTAATTAAATTTATAACAAAGAAAATCGCGCGGCAAGAAGAGCTACTAGAGGGAGTCACTATTGAGTGTATAAGAGGCGCGAGAGATAGTAACAGGGCAATATATTGTATAACGAGAAATAACTTACTGCAACCCTACTTCTTCACTCATCTGCAAAAGGTGTAGAAAAACGCTCGCGCACAGATTGAATCATTGAAGTGTTCGTTGGTGAAAAAGACAATATAGTGATCGGTGTTGAAGGCACTGATCGTGTTGGTGGAGTTTCTGGTGGTTATCAGGCGCCAGGTGCCGATGAGAAACTTTCGTTTTCGCCAATTCGTTTTAGCTGGCAAAAATCGCTATCGCATCTACCATGCACTGGTTCAAAAAGTCGTCACCCGCACACCACGAGAGCCAACATAATAGCCAAAGCACTAGTAGAGACGATATTAATGGGCACAAAAGCATATCGACGACACAGGAGCAGCATAATTTGGAAAGTCAGTCACTGGATCAATCAGATGTTTTTGATATGTCCAAATCACTGTGCAGCCTGGATTCGCTACATATTGAAGTGCTCGATCCTGAAGAATTTTTTCACGATCCTGAGCATGTGCGTCACTATAAAGAAGAGGCAATATTTTTGCGCATCATGTCCGAATGGGAAATTATTGACAATCCCGCAAGTTTAGATGGGAATTACTTTTCAGCAGATTTCGAGGAGGAGCTGCTGCAGCGACGCACACAGGATAACAGCTGTGAGAGTATAGCTCCCGCAACACAAACGGAATCAAAGTCAAGATTTAATGAGCAGCTACCTTCATTACTGCCACGAGCGGGTAGCAAGCGAAAATTCTATGAACGATTGTTTGTCGATGATATTTTAACTGGTATAGCGTTGAATGCTACTACGGACACAATGACGTATAGAGTAAATAGTGACGATGGTGCAAATACTGATGGAGGCGTTTTTTGCAGAGCAGCTGGTGGCAAGAAACCCAAGTATGCAGCAGCAGAGACTTCCACTGAGTTAACTGTCACCTGTCCAAATCAGGTGCGCAAAGATTGTCGCATTAATCGGAAACAATTAAAGACTGAAGCTTTGGCAGGCTCAATAATGGGCGCCATTGGCAAGTGTCCGGGCAAAGATAGTTCACTGACGGAACTTGACATCAATGGTACAATTACTATGGAATTGATTATGGAAGACGAAGAAGTAAAATCCGAGAATAAGATACAGCAAGAACCAATGGATATTTGTCATCCGCGCAGTGTCAATAACACATGTGATCATTATGACATCAAACAGTTTTTTCATCTAGATGACAATGGAAATCTCTTGCTAAATATGGCTCATATTGTGGAGTT
This sequence comes from Leucophenga montana, assembly GCA_035044765.1. Classification (NCBI taxonomy): domain Eukaryota; kingdom Metazoa; phylum Arthropoda; class Insecta; order Diptera; family Drosophilidae; genus Leucophenga; species Leucophenga montana. The sequence goes on from JAWNNQ010002111.1 coordinate 12,707, forward strand.
TCGCGGCTATGGTTATGCTATAGCACAGAGTAAACGCCACTATAGACGCTATCGACGTGCCTGTGCTTGTGCTGAAGAGGATTATTATCGACAGCGTGGCTGTTGTAAAGCGCTAAAGCATATACTGTTGCTCCTGTGGAATATTATTGTGGGTGAGTGGTTTAGTATGGATAGGGGATTGTTTGTCAGGCTGAAGTTGGTTGGAAATACGTTTTGCATAGTGAATAAATTTTATACTATTTTATTAATATCGTTTTTTTTGTTGTTGTTGTATTGTTTGCAGGTCATCCACGCAATAAAATTAATCTTTACGGCACCGGACCGGGTGATTCATTGCGCACCTATACGCTGCAACTGGCGCAAGATCAGAGCTCCACATTCTCGCGCAACGTTGAAAATTTTATCTCATGCACCAAGGAATCACGTGAAGCAGCGCCGCAGGTGGTAATGCGTAATATGCGTCAGTTTATGAACGGCATGAAGAACTATCTGGTTAAGCATGGCGAGGGCAAATTTCATCAGGAGGTTGAAGCGGCACGCGCACGCCTTAAATCAGATGAGTTTCTTAATTTGGACGCCATATTAGAGACTGTAATGCATCAATTGGTTGTATTGCCCTTGCGCGAGCATCTCTATGGTATGTTTGTCGATTACTATACGCGTTCCGAGGATATACAGCTGCTGGCGCAAAATGTGAAATACGCTTGCGCACGTGATGCTGCCGATTTTGGTATACGCGCCTCAGTAGCGCCTCCGTCATCCAGTTCACTGAACATTATCTCGAATCTGCTACTACGTCTGCAGGAAGCTGAACTGCCTCTCGATAAACTCGAGCTTTTCCTGTGTGTTATTTCGACAATATTCGACGCAACTGGATGTCCGCGTGGGCAGCAATTGGGCGCCGATGATTTTCTACCCGTGCTCGTGTATGTGGTGGCCAAGTGTGGTTTTGTAGGCGCTGAGATTGAGGCAGAATTTATGTGGGGTCTGTTGCAGCCGACGTTACTCAATGGGGAACCAGGCTATTATCTGACATCGCTCTGCAGCGCAGTTCATGTACTGAAAAGCTTCATGGCAGCGGATGGTGAAAATAATGGCGGTGGTTCGCTGGATGTAAGTATTTTTTAGTTAACAATATGCAGAGATTGGTCTAATGATATGCTTCTCTTCTGTTTTCAGTGGCGTTCATCGCAATGTATGCCTGCCTGCTCGTCCGTGCTTCGCGTCATCATTCCGGACGAGTGCAATGGATCGTTACAGACTCGCACGCTGCCCGTACGGCCTCACACAACCACACGAGAAGTATGTCGTATCATAGCGCACAAGGCACGCATCACCAATCCGCAAGACTATGCACTCTTCAAACTTGTAGATGGCGAAGAAACATTGCTCACTGATGCCGAGTGTCCGCAGGATGTGCGATTGGCATCTAAAGGTAAACACTGTATGCTTGCTTACAAGCGCATCGATGCGAAAATTGCCTGGCCAACAACGACAGCAGCAGCTGGAGGCGCATCGTTCACTTCGACAACGGCTGCATTGTGTCACAGTTCAACAACCGGATCATCGGCGACAGGCAACTGAAAATATCTGGCTTAAGAACCAATTTTTTTTTTTTTTTTAGTAAGATGTTTTTCACGGGTTGCATAGAAACCTCACACTCAATCACTCACTCACTTATCCGTTAAACAAAATCTTTACTAACCCTTGCTCATACTAACATTCTAACAATTAATACTGCATTAATTCATATTCGATACGAAGAAAAAAAAGAGAATACATATATTCAATAATAATTTATTATATATTTATTATTTAAGTATGATTTAAAAAAATAACACAATAAATTATAATTGATAATTAATCATAATGATAATCTTAATAATTATAATGCTAATGATGATGCATCTAATGTGTACTAAAACAGTATTCGAATTAAGAGAGCAAAAAAAAAACACATCAACCACTACCAGAAACTTTTTTTTTTTTAATATATACTCTCTCTATATATAAATAGAAATATAAAGCATACAATTAATACATAATCTTGGATATAGAAAAAAACTGTTTTTAATATAAAAATTAAGTAATAATGGCAAATATATTCATATATCAAAAACAAAAGAAAAACGTAATAATTGACCAAAAATAAAATTATACTTATCTAACAAGAACACCAATCAATCACTCAAACCACTAATCAATCATTTGATTTAATAAAGTAATATTATCCAAAACAAGAGAAATGTCAAAAATGTACATCTTGTGCACAGTTTGATAGTAGTTGCGGCAGCTGATTTATTAAATATTTAAGATGCATTGCACATGTAATTGTTTCCAAACTGCAATTTTTAAATGCTACTGTTGCAGTTTGTGCAGCACTGCCGCTCAAAATGAGTTTTTGATTTTACCCAAAGCAATTTGTGAACATTTCCCCCATTAAAATAGTTTTGCATTTTCTTATGTAAAAAGTTGTGAAATTTACTAATGTGAAATCTATATATAAATATATGAACGAAACCTATATACAAAAAGAAGTTTTTTTTATTTTTATATGACGTATATCATATAATAAATTACTTCTAATAACACTAGTTTACAGCAAAAAATATAACCTTTCTTTTACACATTTTTAGAGTAAGTTAGGTATGTTGAACACGAAAAACATACTGTTTTTTTTCTTTCATTTGCGCCATTCATCTAGATAACGGTATATTTGTGTTTTGCGATGTATGATTTTACTTAAACCAGCGTCCGCGTTCGAAGTGAACGAATTATTTCTAGAAAATTGGATACATTTCGTCTAAAGGTATCCAATTCGTTTCGATCGGAAAATGGCTGATAAAAGTTGATCTTCCATGCAATTTAATTTTTTTGTCGACGAGAAGATCCGGGCAAAAAATGCGTACCCATTAAAATGATTGCCGAACAGATTTAGCGACGGCATGTGAACATCAATAACCTTAACCACATTAATCCGCAACGCGTAATACTCGTTTGCCTGGAAGTACCTTGTACATGTACAGATAGAACAAGAAACTAGCTAGCGACCTTGCACAGATTGTGAAGAAGTATTGCGTGGTAAATATTATGGATACGCTTGGGATACATTATGCATTATGCTGAACCAACATTTCACTTTACAATGGCAAGAATATTATGATCTTCAAAAGACTTGGGCTTCTCAACAACACGTGCATCGATGAGTTTATCAAAATAAGCGGAATCGATTACACGGCCATTCAATTTACGATTTTATGAAATGCAGCCCAGTACCCATTTTGAAGGCAAACAAATTCTTACCACTAAAAGTTAAATTTCAGTTAAAAGAGAACGTTTAAGTTATTTTAACTTAAGTAACAACATGTTAAGACAAGAGAAGTCAATAAATTTGCTTCTAAATACGTATTTCATTCCGTGTTTTAAGTGGACAACCTACTTGCACAAAACTTTAAAAATGACAATGGGGCCTCTCTGTATAGTGGACGTGCTACGACCATTTATCCAAATGTTCATCATAGGTTCATACAAACCTCTATTGTCCACTTTAAATTAATAATGGCCATAATAAAAGGTTTTTAGTATAAAAATTCAAAATTGGGATGTTGCTTTGTATGGGGCCTATCCTTAAAAATGGGCACGACGTACCGACTTGATCGTGATCGAATGTTGGACCGAGAGAGTTTCCATACCGAATTTTAGTAATATTTAATGAGAACTGAGTGAATAGTTCCCGTATTCATTGTGGTATTGTGAGGTTCTATTAAGAGTTTTCAATAAATCGCGCTCTTATGTCATCATCCAGCATTCTACTTCTATTGTATGTCGAAACTTTTACTAAGTATTTGAGTGCAGCTTTAAAGAAAGTGAACATGATTTGTTTATTATTCAGCCAAAATAGAATTGGGGCGTCCTTCTTAATCTGTGGCTTTGTCCAATATCTCCGTATACATAGTGTTTTTTTTTAGAGATTCGAAAATCGTGGTTCAGTTCGGGAATACTACCGTGCGCGACGTCCATTTTACGGTCGATATAATAGACCATCCGACTCAATCGATTAACCATGGATAGTTTTCACACCACATACGTATACTCTAAATGATAATTCGCATCCAGAACTGCACAGCCGATTTTGTATAGGCAGGTAGTCTACTTTTCAGAGAGTAATATTGATAATTCTTAAAAATGGCAAAAGAAAGAAAAAAACGTTAACTTTGGCTCTTTGGTGGAACATAAGCTCTATGAAACAAAATAGTTGTATGAAGCCACTATTTAAAATGTTGAGACTGAATGCAACAAGAAAAATGTTACCTACAAAAGTGAGCAGGCGGGTTATATTGGGGATACCCCAGAATTCGAGGGATCACATCCATTGATATATATGTGAAGCGTCCTTCAATAAGCAGCCACCACGTCATATTTTAAGTTGATATTGACTGCAATACAAAGTTTTCCATACAAAAACTAGAAAGTGGTCGAAGTTCGCGAGTCATGATAACACGTACGAGTATGTTTCATCGGAATTCGGCAGATCGATTCTTTGATTCTTGAAATCTTCGCAAAGGATCAATCTAATTTTAGCAAAATCGGCACAAAAATGATAAAGTTTTATGGTGGTTTATTGCTTGACTCAGTTCTTTCTTGAGTTCATTCAATATTCTATCTTTTAAAAGTCACAATATGTTTTCTGCATAAGAGCAACCACGTACTTTGTGTGTGGGAGTTGGAGTACTTTCCAACTAAGTTCAAGTAAATTTACAACATCTTCGCCCAAGAATTCTTTGTTGCAATATTTTCTGTGATGTTAAAATTTTTAGCAGTGGTTTTTTAGGAAAAAATTTGATCATTCAGCTTGGATTGAAGATTGGCGCTTTCCACAATGGCAACTTGTTCATAACGGTTTGACCGATTTTTATGAAATCTTTGGTGTATATATAAAATGTTTGGTGGGGAAGAGGTGGTAGGGGAAGGGACAGGGGAAGGAGAGGTAGCGGAAATTGCAGCAACGCGCCAGGTTCCTTTTAAAAAGAAAGAGGAGGTAGGGGAATGGGGTAACAGAAAGGGGAGTGTTGGGAAAGGGGTAGAAGGGGAAGAGGGGCAGGAGAATTAGAATGGGTGGTGGTTAAATGGAGCAGGGGAAGAGGGGCACGAGAATGGGTGGTAGGGTAAGGGATGATAGGGAAGGATGGGTAAAGATAGGAGAAGCAGGAGAGGCAGGGAGAATGGCAGCAACGCCCTGGGTACCATTTAAGATCGAGGGATGAAATGTTGTATACATGTTAATGGGATCGAAGGAGGCTGGGAAAAGGGGTAGTAAAGTAAGCAGAGGTAGGTAAAGGAGGCAGAAGAATGGGGGCAGCGTAAGGAGTGTTTGGAGAAGGGGTGGAAGGGACAGGAGAAGAGCGGTAGGAGAATTGGTGGTACAGTAAAGGGGCATGGGGAAGGTGGGACAGGGGGAGGGAGTTGCAATGGGAAGAAGTGGCAGGGGAAAGTAGTGGCAAAGGTAAGGGCAGAAACGCGCCGGGTAACAGCTAGTAGTGTCATATAAATTGGAGGTCCAAGTCAAGTAAATCGGACATTTTATGTTGATCTGTTGGCCAGTAGGTAGGCGTGCCGCGTGATTAAATCCTTGTTTTCTGATAGCTGTTAGAAGTTTTTTTGCCTTTTTGATTGGTCGGGATCCCTACTCGACATGCTTGATATTAAAGTATCTATCTATAATAAATCGATAGCTTTGCATGTTGATGAAGGAATTATATTGTTGATTCTTTAAAAAGTGTGTTTCATTTAAACGCAAACGGATACGAACTATTCCAACTATTTTATGGCGTCCGAAGGAAAATACAATTTTTTTTAGGAGTTTTACTGAGGAGTTTTACATGTTATGATTATTTAGAAAAAGGTGGCATATGAACTACCACTCTTTAGGTGGCCTAAGGTCGAGTGGTTGTTGTCTTTTCAGACGACGACGGTGCTGGCTATTGTCGAGCAGGTTTAAGGCCAATGGGTTGCGGTGTCGAGCAAGTCTGTCTTGGTACTTCTGGCTGAATCTTTTCACTTCGTCAGTGACACTTGGAATGTCAAGGTCCTTATGGATCACCTGATTCTTAACGTAATATGGTGCTTTGACCAATCTTCGCAAAGTAATGTTTTGAAATCGTTGTAGTATTTCAAAGTTGAATGTTGAGGCTGTGCCCCACATCAGAGTCCATTTGGGTTTGAGTAAGGCCTTATAGAGCAGGACTTTATTTCTCAGATTCAGTTGAGATCTGTAGCCGAGCAACCAGTTCATCTGCCGGAGTTTCAGACAAAGATGTTTTCTTTTAGATTTGATGCGCTCTGACGAGGTTAGTCTCCTGTCGAGGGTTAAACCAAGGTATTTTACTTTTCGCACAGTAGGCAGTGTGGTGCCATTCAGGCTGACCTCTGGGAAAGTTTGCGATCTGGTAGCAAATGTAATATGCGCAGACTTGCCTTCATTGACGACGATGATCCATCTTTGTAGCCATGGTTCCATGGGACCTGAGGGACGCCTGCGTTTAGTTCGTAGACTTCGGATTCAGCCCATTCGCATCTCACGTAGAATAGACGCCTATGTAAATAGGACCTTATATAGCAGCAGGTAGAATGGGGCTGGTAACATGGTATTAAGCTTGTAAAGCAAGCCTAAATGCCAAACACGGTCAAAAGCCTCTTTAATATCAAGAAAAGCTGCAGAACAGTACTTCATGTCTTCAAAGGAGCTCAATATCGTTTGTGCTATTCTGTGGCACTGCTCCGGGGTTCCATGCTGACTCCTAAAACCAAATTGGTGCTCAGGGATTAAGTTGCCGTCTTCCGATCGAATAATTTGGACAGTATCACCAGTAGGCTGATGGGTCGGTAGGAAGTGGGATCCTGTTCAGGTTTACCAGGTTTGGGAATCATAATGAACATCTTCCATTGTGAAGGGAAGTGATGGAGCCTAATGATACCATTATAGATGGCCGTAAGAAAGGAAATTGAACGTGGAGGAAGACATTTTATAGTTGTTGCATCGATAGCACCGTAACCAGGACTTTTGGTTATTTTCAAACTAGACACAATGGCTTTAACTTCGTCTTCCTGTATCGGTCGTGTCGGCAGATCCATTTGGCAGGGTGACTCGATGAATGTTTGTGTGTTAATGACATCCATGCATAAATTAAAAGATGTGAATGTTCTCTGCAGATGTAAAGCAAAAGTCTGTGTTTTCTCTTCGTTGGAGCGACACCAGGATCCGGTTGAATTGACAATGGGTGGAATTCGTTTAGTTGGCCTATTAAGGTATTTGATTTTGTTCCAAAGGTTGTGCAGCAGCCTAGCGTTTCGAAGATATTCTGATAGAGCTTCGTTGCGTAGGTGGTAAAGAAGTGTCTTCAGATCTTTGCCTGCACGGTTAAGAGCAGCCTTATCACGTGGATTTCGACTAAGCTGCCAAATTCTACGGATACGACGTTTGATTCTCAGCTGTTCCGTTACTTCTTCCGAGTGCAGGTATCTGTCTCTTTGGGGTCTCTGTGAATTCACTGAATGCAGCGTGTTAATGCTTCAACAGCTTCCTCTATGTCCTTGCCAGATTTCAGTATAACAGAGGGATTCAGCGTCTCCTCAATTCTTGCTTTAAATATGTCAACATTAGAGTTGTTCCTCATCAGCCTAGTCGTTCGTTTCTTGATTATTATGGGTAAGTTAATTTGAAGCAGTACAGCACAGTGATCAGATAGCAGATCAAAATCGTTCTGCAAGTGGGCTAGATTTGGGTTTACACCGCAGGACACCGCAAAGTCCAGAACGTCAGGCACCTTGTTAGGATCCGTTGGTCAGTAGGTAGGATTTCCAGATGACAGTGTGGTGAGATGCATCGAGTGAATGCAGGACAATAGCCTAGAACCCCAACATGTGTTTTTTGAATTAGAGTCACCTCCAATTATAAACCTGCGGCCCAGTTGTGTGACTATTTGAGTGAACATCTGTGATGTTACATGGTGTCATGGGCCATACTTCAAATTTTGTTGTCTTAAAATATCACCAAACATATTATTCAGCATATCGGACAGCTTCTATTTGTCACTGCCGGTGTTCGAATTGAATTGATTTTATTGAAATTACATTGCTCGTACGTCCATAATTTGATGCTCTGCAACGTCTCTTCTCAAGAAATTGAGTTGCGTCGACCGCACTCCACCACGATCGGTATTCAGCTGCACAGTGCCGATCGGCTAATTTAACTTACCACCTTTATTTTACGCTGCACTTTTTGATGTCCATACCGCCTTTATTGTGTTAAAAAATATGTTTATTTTTTTATAATTGGAGTTGTCGTTTTTTGGGCGATGGGGTCTTTGGCAGAAGTCGAAAGTTCTTTGGCCATTTATCTTGGGAGCGGTCAAATCACGATCACGAATCACGATTTTCAAATGGCTCTACCTGCTTACAAACGTCCGTTAAAACACGTATCCAATCAGTAAGTTACTGAATCTCCGTGGTGAGCCAATTATGAGAGGGCAACCACTCCCCTTAATCAGGGGTTGGTACGCTGGGTTTGGTGCCCGCCACCGCAAAAAAAAAACTTACCAGTGAAGACACAAAGGAAGCCTCGGATACATTGATGACGACCCCCGCAAACGATTTAAGGACCATGATTTGCAGATATGCAGCTTGAATATCCTGTCCCTTCACAGGGCTGGTGCAGATATCCAGCTGGTTGATGTCCTCGACAAATTAAAGGCTGACATAACCGCAATACAGGAAATGCTATGTGTAGGACAGGGCTGCTCACAATGCAGGCATCCTGTGACATATAGTATTATAGTTGCCATTCGAGGAAGTACGAATTCGGATGCAGCTTCGTGGTTAGTTGGAAACTACGAGGTCTCGTCACCAGTTTCATACCTGTGGACGAACGCATGGCCGCGAGACGTATCAAGACTTAGTACTTCAACATTAGCCTGATTTGTGCACATGCCCGGACGGAAGTCGCAGGCAATGCGAACGTCTCTACTAGCGCTGCCCCAATCACGATGTAAAAATCGTGCTTATCATCGTGCTTTCAACGCCAAAATTGGGAAGGAAGGAATCTTTGGCCCAAAAGTCGTAAAATTTAACCTTCACGAGGCAGGCTCCGATGAGCTCCCAGCTGAGTTATTTAAGACCGGTGGCGTTGAGTTGGTAAGGCGTATGCACTCTTATGCAAAATGCAAAATATGGTCCGATGAATGCATGCCCAACGATTGGAATCTCAGTGTTCTTTGTCCTATCTTCAAGAAAGGGGACCCCGCTGTCTGCGCGAACTACCGGGGAATTAGTCTCCTTTCAATAGGAAACAAAATTCTGTCCCGCGAACTGTGTAAACGGCTGGATCCATACACGAATGCACTGATAGGCCAGTATCAGTGTGGCTTCATACCAAAGAGTTCGACCAGTGACCAAATTTTCACTTTACGCCAAATCTTGGAAAAGACCCATGAGTACCATGATTTATTCTGCGACTTTTTCAATCTCTTGATGGAGTACATCATACGCCGCTGCCTATATGTAGAACGATCGAGTACGATTTTCCATAAAAATGTGATGCTACTCGTATATGTTGATGATATTGACATTTGCATTGTTTTTGTCACAATGTTATTGATGTAACGATCACGTCTTATTAATTATTTTCAAAATATTGAGTAACGTTCTCTCATTGATGGGGTGATTGCGACCAAAGTTTTGGTTGTTGATCTTAGCGTTTTTTGCCAACAACTTGAAATTTAAGATCCAAAGTTCAATGATATCGATGCGTTGTGCTTCACATGTCAAATCAAAAAATCGACAGTGCAGATAGTCGTCGATAACAAAGTATCACATATATAAATGTAAGGCCCTTTATTATGCTTTGGTGGGCTATATACAAGGAAAGTTCCAAAATAAATGTGACTTTTGGAACATGAAATTTTCGCCATCTCTGTGTGCGTGACTTAGTACCTTTGAACTGTCATCGCATTTCCCCAACTTCCAGTCAAAATTGTATGATATTTAGTCCACTGAAAGCGGAGTTATATTTTTGGAAATTCTGTATTACCATTTATACTTAATAAGTTTTGTCTTTCTCACTTAATCTATACATATCTATAAATTTAGTAATAATAATCAACTTGCTTCAACTGTAATTTTGGGAAGTATTCGACGCGATATCTTTTACGCAGATCCTGAAGATAATGAGCAGATCGTACACGTGCGTGCAAGCTTCATACCAAAAAATATGATGAAGATAATGATGTCTCGACTCTGACTTTAATTTTAATACAATAGTTTTTTTTTGTTTTTTTTTTTGTTTTATTATACATTTATTTTTTTATTTTATTATTTTAAAATGACAGTATGTTTGTGTTTTCGGTACAGAAGAGAGCATCGAACAAAGTGCCAATATTAGGTTTGGTTTCAAATAATAAAAAACTTTTACCAAAAAGTTTGAATTAAGGATGAGCTAAACCGAGATTTTTCAATCGCAGTAAATACTATGATTGCTCTTTTTGACCGATTTGAAACTGTGATTGGGCACAGTTTTTAAATCGTTAAATGGAAACTGTGATTATTTTGGTTACTCGAAACAGTTTTACAAAGCTGTGACTGTATCAATACTCTTGTGTAAATAGGTATGTAGTCATTAAGTTGCTAAGGGACTAATTTGAAAGAAAAATTTAAAGTTCTTATATTAACCATACACATTTTAATATTTATGTATTCGTGCAAAAAAATTAAGTATTTAAACTAGAGATGGGCACGGGCCACCTTCGTGAGATTAGATCTGGAAAAAAACCAGGCGCATATTTTTAAAAATCTCAGTCCGGCTCAGGCCCGGCACGAAACTATCAAATTTTTAAAAAAGTAGTAAGTAAATCTAACTAAAAAAAAAAAAATAACAACGCAGAATGAAAAATTGGTATATATTAAAACCGCGACCTAGAGAGATCTATTGTTTTGTCCTTACTTAGATGTCCTGCTCTAGTCCAACTTGTTGAATAAACCTTAGTATTGCCCTAACTTCTTCAGTTGTTCTACAGCGACAAAGTAACTGCTAAATATTCGAAGTCTATTTCTGAGTATTGCTTCACATTCTGCAACTATATGAAGAGGAGTCTCTTCTTTATGATCACAAAATCTGCATTCTGGGGAATTATATACACCCATCACACACAGGTGTTTCCTCAGTCGACAGTGTCCTTATTCCAGTCAAAGTTGTCAGCTGGTTTCTACCTAGTTAAAGCATTGCTTTCGCTCTGCGCGGGTCGAAACCCCTTAGAAATATTTTAGCTTTCCTTAGTCCTTGGCTCATGGCCCAGTGCTGCTTCTTTGCTCTATTTGTTTCAATGCGGATTAGTTCCAGTGTAGTATGTCTTCCAATGCCACAAAAAGGCTCTGGTCCTACCATTGTCGCTCCTTTCTTGGCAAGCCTATCGGCTAGCTCATTTCCTATTATATTAATGTGTCCTGGCACACACAGTAAGTAAACTTTGTTGTGTTCGCCGAGTGTTCCCAATAATATAAGTGCTTCCTGCACTAGTTTGGACTTGACGTTGTTTGAGTTTAACGCTTTTAACACCGCCTGATTGTCTGATAGAATAGCAATCTCACAATTGTTATAGCTGTGCACATCTAATTATAGCGCACAGTTCAGCTTGAAATAAACTGGTATATTTTCCCAAGGACTCCCAGTGGTTTAATCTAGGGACTACGACCTAGACCAGTTCCTTCTGTCGTCAAAGATCCATCCGTATACCACTTGATCGTATGTGGTTTTAACGTATATGACTTTTCCGACGTCCAAGTCTTCTTATAGGACCATTTGATGGTGAAGATCCGATTGAAGACATTCCTCCTTGTCATCCCGTCTCTTGGCATGGACACTAGTGCTACTCCTTGTGTCCATGTAGAGAGACGTTTCTGACAGTAAATTGAGGTACCTTTGTTTCCTTCAACTAACAGTCTCAGGAGTGATTCCTTAGTTTTATACTCAATTTCTAGATGCAGTGGTGTTAGATCTAGAATTGCTTCCAACGCAGTAGCACGTGCGCACTGCGCCAGTGATGCATATGCATGGTAGTCTTTGTAGGAAGTTTAATTCCCTCGTGACTGTGACTTGTTTCGCCCTTTCCCCCATGCAACTATACCATATAGTAGCATCGGTTTTATAACCATGTTATACAGCCAGAGCATGGTTTTTGGATTGCATCCCCACGATTTTCCGGCCAACTTTCTGCACACAAGTATAGCCTTGGTGCATTTTCGTATAGTTTCCTATACGTGCGTTTTCCATAGAAGTTTACTGTCTAGAGTTAGTCCTAAGTAGTTAACCTCCTTGCTAACTTTCACAACTACCCCTCCAAGTATGATTTCCTTTAGTCTTGGCAGCTTGTGCTTCCTAGTAAATGGTACAATGTTTGTTTTGGTGGGGTTAATGTTGAGTCCTACCTCCTACCACCAGTCCAGTGTAATTTTGAGACTTCTGTTGATTATGTCACAGAGTGTTTCTTCAAACTTTCCACTTGCCATAATGACTATGTCATCCGCATAGCCCTGACAGCATATTCCATTCTCGCTTAGCCTACTAAGTATGCCGTCTACAACTATGCTTAATAGTAGGGGCGAGAGAACTCCTCCCTGTGGACAACCTTTTACTGTTTGTATTCTGACGTTGGTGCCATTCACCCCTGTCTCAGCTGTTCTAGTTCTCAGCAGTGACTGTATCCATTTCACTATAATTGGGTCTCTCCCCTTTCTACTAGTGCGTTACAGATTGCGGCGTGATTAGTGTTATCAAACTCCCCTTCTATGTCCAAAAAGGCACACATTGTGACCTGTTTGTGTTCAAGGGATGTTTCAATTACCCTCGTTAGATTTAGCAGTGCAGTGTCAGTTGATCTGCCCGCCCTATATGCATGTTGGTACCGATGTAAGGGACTGCGATGCAGTATCGTTTCTCTAATACTCTTGTCTATTATCTTTTCCATTTTTTTTTAGCAAAAACGATGTCAAGCTAATAGGCCTAAATGCTTTGGGGAGGGTTGAATCCTTTTTCCCCGCCTTAGAGATAAAGACAACCCTGGCCCTTCCCCAAGGGGTTGGGATATCACCAATTGCAAGACTACTTGTCATAATCTTCTGCAAATTTGGGAGTAACTCTTTTGCTCCTTTTTACAGTAGTGCTGGAAATATTCCATCTACTCCAGGAGATTTGAAGGATTCAAAGGTGAATTCCTTACTTTTTCTTCACTTATCTCGTTCTTGGCGGCATCTATGTTCGCTCTATTTGCTCGTACATATATCTCCTCATTTTGGAGTAGGTCAGTTTGAGTAGCAGTTTGATTTTCTGTTCCTCATTTTCCATAAAGGAATTATCCGGTCTACGGAGTGAGATATTCGCATCGGTTTGCATCTTGGCCATTGCCGATAGATTCGAGCGGCTGATGCAGTGGATGTTATGCCTTCACAAAAAGATCTGTAGTTTCTGCGTTTGGCTTTCCTTATCTCTTTATTATATAGAGTAAGTTCAGTGGTGTACCTTTCCCATTGATTTGATCTTTTGGCCCCGTTGAAGAGTCCTCCATGGGGCGTCCCATTCGCGCCTGTCTTTAACAATAGGACATGTACTTTCGTATGATCTTATGATACCTACATTTAGGTCTTCTACAGCTTGCTCTAATTCAAGAGAGTGTTGTGGGAGTTTGACTCTCTTACCAGACGTCGCAGCGGCCAGCTGCGACACATACTTTTCCCAGTTGGTCTTCCTGGGATTTCTTCTTGTTTCATTGGATGTTATACTCCCTTCTTTTCAAGTTTAATTAGTCGATGGTCGGACATGGAGGGTTCCTGTGAAACATGACATCTCCTAATATTGATTACTAAGATAGATTCTTTTGAAAGAAGGCAGCACCTATGAGTCGACTTGAAGTGTATGCGATATGGGACAGTAAAACAGCACAAATGCACTGCCCACCGGTCCAAATCGCTTCGCTTCCAAGAACCCCTAAAATTGGTATATAAGGTATCGTCTTGTTTTCCCTTCATTTTTCACGGTCTTTTTTTTTAAAGAGTTTGTTGGGGATCGTTCTGGATCTGCATATGCATAACATAACACTAGTTTACAAATTGCAACTATAAAAGCATACCCAATTTTTTTTGTCAATTGTGATATTTACATAGATAATGGTATATTTGAGTTTTTCGATTTATGATTTTACTTAATCAAGCGTACAGAGTGAACGGGAATTCTGATCGAAATAAATGATGAATCATTAGAAAGGTGACTAAATTACCCGCCGAACAGTATACAATTTCAAATGATAAATGACCGAGTTATAGCTAATGCATGCTTAAATTCAACAAATAATTGCAATATCCCAAGATTACATTTTTGATCGATAATTTATTCAATTAATAAAATTCCAATTTCAAAATCGTATATCGAAAACCAGAAATATGCTGGGGGGCAATGAAGAGAATAATACCGCCGATAGAGAAGCATTTCCAGAACCACCAACTACCACTCTTGTAGAGCTACCGGATTATAACGAAGTCAGCTTAGTAATTAAAAACTGAGGAATAAAAAAACGGCTCCGATGAGCTACCTGCTGAATTATTCAAGACTGGTGGCGAGGAGTTGGCACGGCGTATGAACCAATTCTTATGCAACATATGGTCCTATGAATGCATGCCCATCGATTGGAATCTCAGTGTTCTTTATCGTATCTTCAAGAAAGGAAACCCCACTGTCTGCGCGAAGTATCGTGGAATAAGTCTCCTTTCAATTGGATGCAACATTCTGCCCCGCGTACTGTATAAACGGCTTGAGCCATACACGGATGCACTGATAGACCAGTATCAAATTTTCCCTCTACGCCAAAAGACTCTACAATCTACTGGAAAAGACCCATGAGTACAACAAAGACACATACCACATATTTGTCGATTATACAGTTGCATTCGACACGCCGAGTCGTGCGTCTTTGCAGTATGAGTAGGAAAGAACCCCTCCGAACACTTTTGATAGCAAGAGAGGTTTCTTTATCGTTCGACTTTTTTAATCTCTTGATGGAGTACATCCTGCACTAATGCCCATACGTAGAACGGTCGGGCACGATCTTCCAAAAGAAAGTGATGCTACTGACATATGTACGCAGGGCGTTCTCGGAGATTGGGAAACAGTCACATTTGATGGGCCTAGCGGTGAACAAGGACAAGACGAAGTACTTGGTGTCCACTCGCAGATCATCAGCGCGAGATGGATGGTCTGTAAGTATGTCGAAATTCAATTTCAATGTTGTAGAAAACTTTGTTTTTCTGGGGAATGAAATTACCAGCTACAACAACGTCAGCGTATATATCAGACGAAGAATCACGCTTGCTAACCGCTGCTACTTTGGGTTCAGCAAAAAAAAAAAAATCCTCTTAGAATTGGCGTCGAGTTTAGGACTCGTATTAACCACGAGCTGCATGAGTTGTATGATGCGGTTGACATAGTCCAGCGCATTAAATTCCAGCGGCTGCACTGGGTTGGTCACCTCATCCGGATGAACCCCGAAACTCCAGGCGTCAGAGAAGACGTCCGAGCATAAGATAGCAAGATTTGGTCATTGCTGACCTGAAGAAGCTTCAGATATCCAGCGACTGGCGCCGGCGCGCACCAAACTACCCCGAATGAAATACATATTATTGTAAGTAGCAGTTCGATGTAATGGTTTTTTCTCTAATGCTTACACTAGTTTACAGCAAAAAAAAAAAAAAAAAAAAACTTATGTAAATCTTTTTATTAGAGAAATTTGGGTGCGCTGAACATCAAATATACTGTGTTTTTTTCATTCCGGCCATTCACCTAGCTAACAGCATATTTCTGGTTTCTATGTAAATATCACAATTGAAAAAAAAAATTGGGTCTGCTTTTATAGTTGCAATTTGTAAACTAGTGATATGTTATGCATATGCAGATCCTGAACGCTCCCCAACGAACTCTTTAAAAAAAAAAACTGTGAAAAATCAAGGGAAAACAAGGGAAAACAAGGGAAAACAAGACGATACCTTATATACCAATTTTAAGGGTTCATGGAAGCGATGCGATGTGGACCGGTGGGCAGTGCATTTGTGCTGTTTTACTGTCTCCATAGTCTCAGTGATTCCTGTGCATCTGTAACCAGACTTCCAATTATTGTCCTTGCAGAAAGAAACTCCGGGCTTTAAACCTTCGGCCAGACGCTTGAACTTTTGATAAAACTTTCGAGCTTCATTTCTATCACATAACACCTCAACATCGGAATAGTTGGGATAGTCCATGCCTGGTACATACTTTGGCTGCAACAAGGTAGTGGTGCGAGTCAATGTTGGGACCTCGTCCCGTTCGCACAAGTCAATATAAGCAAGCACGGTTAATCCAATTTTCCATACACTTGTTATACGCCTTGGCCGGGATAGCTTTTAGTTCCTTCAGCGAATTTGTTGGTATGTCCTCAATCGACTCATGACGCGTTCCCCGGAGCGGATATTTAAGTTTCGGAAACAGAAAAAGTCACAGGGTGAATACGGTGGTTGTGCGATGACTTTTGTTTCATGTTTGGCCAAAAACTCCGTCGCAAGATGTTTTTTTTGCAAAAAATTCAGGCCTTTTGGTACGATTCTGGCGGCCACGCGTTTCATACCCGAAACATCAACCAAAATGTGTTGAGTGTCTCTGATATCTTTCTAATGCCAACGCGACGATTTGTGAGCACAATTTCCATCAGTTTTTCGATGTTTTTGTAGATAACAGAGATGGATGGACGACTTGCATGAGGCAAGTTTTCTACGATTTCACAACCATCACTTTATGGCACTCAAATACTTGCGTTCTCGATAGAGTAGACTCATAACAATTTTGTAACATTTTGAATGATTCCGTTGCCAATATTCCATTGGAAACACAAAATTTCAAGCAAACTCATTGTTGAATTTTTGTTCCATGTTAGAAATCGTCATACAAACTTTTCGCTTCGTAAACAAGCAGACTTGCAAACAAACTTGGCATTCATGTCAATGACAGTGACAGCTAACTTAAGAAAAAGAAAAATTACCGATTCGGTTTGCAGGTTCGGTTTAAATCAACCAGTCTGGGTCAATTTGGATCGGACGGTATATATATATACTATGTACATATGTCTTTATATATGCATATACATTAGCCTCGCCGTGGTTTGTATTAAGTTTTTTCAAGCTGGCGATTTCAATGAGCGCCGGGTTGAAAAAATATTCGTTTTTACCTCTAGAATACACTTGCAAAATTGGAGCCCGATCGGAGTTCATTTGATGGACCCAAAAACAGGTCAAATGTCAGCACAACGCATTTGTATGAAAAAAATTAGTTGTTGTATGGAAAACTATTTTATTTCTGAAGATATTTCTACTAAACTTACTACACATACATATTTTATTACTATATACAATTTGGTAAAGCTTTATCAAAATCGGACTACCATGTCCTATAGCTTCCATAGGAACAATCGGTCGAAAAATGAGTTGTTTGACAAACATTTTTGTTTCTCGACGTATTTCAAACAAACTCGCTAGTAACAAGTGTTATTATGCTCTATACTTTTTGGCCAAATTTATTCAAAATCGGACTACTATATCCTATAGCTTCCATATGAACAATCGGTTGTTTTTTGAACAGTATTTGATTAAGAGATAAACAGGAACGTTTTTTGTTTGGATGTTAACAAATGACGACCCTGCGCTTATTAATATTTGCAAATTCGTATTTTTAACGGTTTTTACGGTTATAAAATGAGCAGGGACGTTCTTCGTTAAATGTAAACAAAGGGTGACCCTGCGTTTTCTTTGATTCCTGGTGTTTTAATAATTGAGTGTAATTGATTATTCGAGTGAACAAGTGAAAGTTAATAAACATTCTAAATAAAATGGAGAAAGCAATTATAAAAACTCGCCAATGTGATGAAAAACAGCGGCATATAGCTTTCGTTAGTCATATGTCACATCAAGTTGTGGGAGCCAAGTTGCCATCAAACAGACAAGTTTTGGAGGTATTCTTTTACAACATGCGCTTTGTGAAACTAGCCTCTAAGGATAGTGCTAGGCTCGCAATCGATGCGGTTACAATATTTTGGCAACAAGAGCGCATTCCCACCCGCAATTCACATAAATGTGGTGCAAAGCTTCTTAAAATGTACGAAGAGTGGAAAACTTTCAACAAAGTAAAGCTGGGGACAATGTCGCCGGGACTAAGAAAAAATTTGATATTTTTATGGATAAGATAGATGATTTTTTTGACATTGTGGCTGCCGATGCTTTGACAATAATAAAAACCAAACAGGACAAAGACTTTTTAGAAAAACAGCGTCAGAAGGGACGCCCTGGTTCCATGTTGGGAGTTGATTTGAAGCTAGCATCTAAAGAAGGAAGGTTAAAACAGAAGCAAGAAGAAGATGAAGATTGAAAATTAAAATATGTTAAAACATTGCAACTGCAGCAATCTAGTAGGTAATTTGGAAAATTTCTGCTGTCAGTTCTACTTATCTAATTATATCATTAAATGATATTTTCATTAAAGTTTGCTACAAAAGTGAAACCGAAACAGATCCTGAATCTGTGGTGCTCGAAAGCGATTCCGAAAATAATTTTGAAGTGCCCGCACCACAAAAACAGAGATGTATTATAAAAAAAAATTGGATTACACCACGATTATGCGGTGCCCTTGATAAGGCAAAGCTAATATCAGAAAGAATGCTTAATTAAAATAATATTTAAATCTTCATTCTTTGTTCAGGTGTCAGACAGACTTGCGATGCATATTTTAATGGCAACATTAGAGGCGCTGGAGATTCCGGCCGATAATATAGTGTTGAATCGCACTTCTTTACAGAAGTTGAGTGCGAGAATCGAAAAAATCATTTTGATGAAGCAAAAACTGATCTGATCAACAATGTATGTTGTATGTTATACAAAACAGTATTTAATTGAATTCATTTTTTCTTTCTTCACAATTTGATAGCTAAGTTCCAACGATCGATTGGTGGTTCACTGGGATGGAGAGATATTGGCAGATTTAGTCGGTTGAGTAAACGTAGATCGCATTGCAGTTTTGGTGAGCTACAATGGATCGCACAAGTTCGTAGGTGCTCCCAAAATTGAATCAAGTACAGGGATGAACATCGCCCAAGCTGTACATAATACTCTGGTAGAGTGGGACATTGCAGAAAAAGTAGTAGCCTCGAGCTTTGATACAACTGCCTCTAACACTGGTCTCGAACGAGGTGCCTGTAGTATACGACCTTCTCCGTCGAAATCTTATCTTTCTCGGATGCCGTCATCGCATTTATGAGATTGTACTCAAGACTGTCTTTGATAAAAAAAAATTTGGAAAAAGCAAAGTAAACTTTAATTTTTAACAGATTTGCGGATATATGGCCAAAGATAAATCAAATTGAGTTTCAATACGGTTTGGAAGATGAAATTGTTGCAGCAAAGATTTCTCAAAATGTTTGCGTGTGCCTAAGTTTTGCTGAGCAAAGCTTAAGCACATACAAATTCGTAGCGACTAAAAAGAGCTTTTACAGCTGACAATGGCATTTCTTGGCGAAAATGTTGGTGCTTTTCGGACTTGTAAAGCGACATCTCATGCAAGATTCATGGCAATGTCAATTAACAGCTTGAAAATCTTTCTGTTTCGTAAACATTTCAAAACGACGCCGATAGAGCTGGGTAACATTCGAGACGTATCTGTATTTGTAGTTAAACTCTACATAAAGGCTTGGTTAGGATGTACCAATGCTATTGCATGCCTCAATCAGGATTTAAGTTTTTTGCGAGGAGCATTCGAATTTTCTACGATTGATACTATCGTCTCTGAAACAATTGTTAATAAAATTAAAATTCACTTGCGGTACTTTACACCTGATACAGTGGGCTTAGTATATTTGACCCGACATTATCGCTCGAAGAAAAACGAAATATGGTAAAAAGACTAAAAGCATGGGAGTCTGCAGTACCTTTTATAAACTATAGAACAATGCCAGACGTAAAAAATATTATATCATACAAAACGAAAAATCTAATTTCCAGTTTCGAGCTTCAAACTGATTTCCTCGAGCTTGATCCATCCAAATGGTATGATAATGAGGAATATCAAAGTGCTTTGAGCATCTTTCAGAACCTTTGCGTTGTAAATGATGTTGCTGAGCGTGGAGTAAAATTTATGAAAGATTACAACCGAATTTTAACACACGATGAAGCAGAATCGCAATTCATCTTGCAAGTTGTCGATCTATATAAAAAAAATATCCGAGCCATAAAAAATCCGAATTGAATTAAATTCTAAATACAATGTATTGTTTATGTATATTACTTATAATTATGCGCTTATCAAAATAAGAGAAATAAATCTCAGATTAGAGTATATATATTTAATAAATTAAATTTATTTGTTTAAGTTTGGCTAAAAATCTCTTAAGAAATCTCATACCAAGCTCATCTTTTGACCGATTGGAAGCTATAGGATATAGTAGTCCGATTTTGAATAAATTTGGCCAAAAAGTATAGAGCTATAATAACACTTGTTACTAGCGAGTATATATATATATATATATATATATATATATATATATATATATATATATATATATATATATATATATATATATATATATATATATATATATATATATATATATATATATATATATATATATATATATATATATATATATATATATATATATATATATATATATATATATATATATATATATATATATATATATATATATATATATATATATATATATATATATATATATATATATATATCTATATATATATATATATATATATATATATATATATATATATATATATATATATATATATATATATATATATATATATATATATATATATATATATATATATATATATATATATATATATATATATATATATATATATATATATATATATATATATATATATATATATATACTACTCTCTCTCTCTCTCTCTCTCACTCGAGTCAGTCATATATATATATATATATATATATATATATATATATATATATATATATATATATATATATATATAGAGAGAGAGAGAGAGAGAGAGAGAGAGAGAGAGAGAGAGAGAGAGAGAGAGAGAGAGAGAGAGAGAGAGAGAGAGAGAGAGAGAGAGATATATATATATATATATATATATATATATATATATATATATATATATATATATATATATATATATATATATATATATATATATATATATTAGATATATGTATATACTAGTTGGAACCCGACGCGTTGCAGCCCTTCCCTTTTCCATTCCTTTCCCCTTCCACTCCTTTCCCTGCCACTCCTTCCCCTGCGACTCCTTCACCATGCCCCTTTACTTTATCTCCAACTATCCTACCCTCTTCTCCTGCCCCTTCCACCCCTACTCCTACCACCCCTTACGCTGCCCCCATTCCTCTGCCCCTTTCCCTTACCTCTACTTACTTTACCACCCCTTTTCCCTGACCCCTTCGATCTCACATTAACATGTATAGAACATTTTATCCCTCTATCTTAAATTGTACCCAGCGTGTAGCTGCCATTCCCCCTGTCGCTCTTACATTGGCCCCTCCTTCCCTATGATCCCTTACCCTATCCCCTATTCTCCCTGCCCCTCTTCCCCTTCTACACCTTTCCCAACACTCACCTTGTCCATCCCCCGTTCCCCTATCTCTTGTTCCCTTTTTGAAAGGAACCCGGCGCGTTGCTGTCCTATCCCCTACCTCTCACTTCCCTGCTCCTTTTTTCCTCTCCCTACCATCATCATCATCGTCTCATACCACTTCTTCCCCTAGGCTTCCCCATACCACCTTTCCTTTGACTCCAACTTCTTCCTGCCCCCTTTCCCCTGCGGGATGAAGCTAAGTTGTTTAAACAGCAAAATCTGAATTTAAATTTTACGAAATAAAATAAGAAAAATCAATTTGACTGAAAAATCATAAGACAGTTGTAGGCGGCCTATATATACAGAAATAAAAAGATATGCTTGTGGGGGCCCCCTCATCACTTAGGGGTATAAGAATTAACTTACGATCTTTTCTCAGACCTAACGAATTTTCTCAGACCTAACGAATATACTAAAATGGCGGATTTTAGCGGGAAAAGCTCAAAAAAAGCTTTAACTTCAATTGGTTACTCTTGCCAAACGGCTTAACGGCACAAACATTTAAAAATACTCCTCCCAATGGGTCGTTGTGTGTTGCATCCTACAAAACATTTTGCTCATTCGTCAAAAAATGCAAAGAGAGAGTGAAGTCGAAGAAACCGAATTCGATGGTTCTTTAAATATTCATACCTACGAGCATAAGCGTCAAGCAATTTATTACTTAATGTTTCAGTAAATACATTATTTTCTTTCCATATTTTAAATCTAATTTGTATTTAATCAATCTTTCTTTTGGTCCAATTCTATTTTTCGAAGCTCAAAATCGTAATTCACTTTTTGCTGCTCAGTCTGTATTTTTCGCTCTTCTTCGGCTTTTAATTGAGCTTCCCGTAACTTCATCCGCTTAGCAGCACCTTTGTTCAGCTTTTCCATCGCACTTTTGTGTTGCTTGCGCCTCACTCTTTTACCAAAACTACCTTCTCCTGGCAATACAAACCCTTTAAGTCCAGCTCCTGAATTCCAACTCGTTGAAGGGGGAAGAAGCGCAAGTATCGTTTTGCTTTCTGTCCCTCAGACACTTAAATAAAAATTTATTTGATTCATTTGCACATTATCGTCATATCAAGCTATAACCGCGAAAATATCTTAAGTGACATTTTACCAAAATTGACTTTTTAATGAAAATTGATAGAAAAGTGTCGCGATTATGGCTCGATATTTCATACATTTAAATGCTTTTGCTTACTTTTTAAAAACGAGATGCGCGGCAAAAAAGTAATTTGCGTGTTGTGTGTGGAGTGTGGAGTGAGAACGTGCGTATTTTTTATAGCCGATCCATTCCACTTTACGAGTAACTCAACTCTTTCAGCAATGCATTGCGTTCCTCCCGTATTGTTTAAATCCCAAAGATTCGTCGTAAATATGTATATGTCAATTGATCAACCCTGGGAAGGACATTGGTTTTCGTTTCACTTTTTAATGAAATTATATTTCAACCTCATGCACCCGTAGAATATTTGTTTGTCTATTTTCTGATCTGCTCTAATAACAATGAAGGGGGAAAAAATGTGCTCATGGTATTCGTGTGTCATACGGCCATAAGCATTTTATCAAAATTTAAAAACTGAAGTAAATTCCAACAGTGCTGTGCAAAGAGCAAGTGTGAACAGTATGTAAGTAAGCTTTGGTTCCACCGAAGGTAATGTTTTCTCTTTTTTCCATTGGATTTCAATAGGAATTTGAAAGTTTAGTGAATTTGTCGAGCGATATTTTACTTCACTGATATTTTGCATTGCAATCGAGGATAAGCAGTTTGGAAGTGCTGTCACAGTTCGCACATCACAGTGATTTTTTAAAACCTACTATTTGGCATTCATCATCAATTATTATTTATTGGAGTTTTTGCCATTAATCATCAAGAATTATTTATTGGAGTTTTTTGTCAATCATTTCACTTTTGCTTAAGATCAACACTACTTACATGTCCTATATTTACTATATTTTGATTGTAAAATTGAAAAACAAAAATTGTGTAGACTATCCGATTCAACAAAATCTTCCGAACGAGTCACGTTAAGTTCAAACGGATTTTGATTAGAGCGTCAGGCAATTATTGATGATTGTTATGTCAAGGGAGCTATCAGAGGTAGTATTCTTCCTCATTGCACAATCAATGTGAGTTGTACAAAAAGGAGACCCGTATAAACCATACAAACATGCATCATAAGCCATTATTTTTTTGAATAAAATATTTTAATGTTGCGCCCTCTGTACAAATTAGTAATCGCGTCAATTTCAATTTTAATCTTTGTAATTTTCAGGTGTTAAAAAGTCATATTGATGCTGTCAATTGAATTGAAATCCTATCGCAAGTTTCTACTGAGGCTTGCTATGAGCAGTTTGTATCTGTTATTCTGCGAATCATTTCTGATACTGTACCACTTAAAAGACCACCATGGTATACAGCTGGCTTTAAAATGCTTACAACTTTGCGTAATAAGTTCTATAAGAAGCACGTCAATACTGATTGTGCTTTAAGTAAAGTTAAATAGTTTCATTTTAAAAGTAAGTTTAATTTTCTAAATAAATTTCTTTATAACCAATACGTTTTCAATAATGAACAGGGCATCAAAAATAATTTATAAATCTAAGGCTTCTTCTAATATGCCATCCACCATGCTCCTTGGTAGTGAGACTTCAAACTAAAAGTCTGAGATTGCTGGTCTCTTTTCAAAGTTTTTTGGCTCTAACTTTGAACCAAGAGTAGGTTGATTTAATGATGAAAGCCTTGATGCTATGATAATGACGTCTTTGAAGCTACTTCAAACCTTAATAATTCGCATGAACCTTATTGATATGGGTTTTCTGCTTATTTTTTAGGCTTGTTATTTAAATATTCTATGAACTCAGACGTTTCTTTGACAAATGGAAAGTAGCCACAATCACTCCTATTTTCAAAGATGGTGAGAACAATGGTGTTTCAAACTACAGAGCCATTTCCAAGCTATCTTATATATCTAAAGTTTTTGAGCACATTGTTTGTAGACAATTGGCCTTTATTATTAAGTCGTACATTGACCCTAACCAGCATGGATTCATGTCTGGCAGATCAAATGTTACGAAGTATTTCACATTTTTCTTTTGCAAAAACTTTTCAAACTTGGTATACATTCATCTTTATTGAATTGGCTTCATTCTTACCTATGTAATCGTGTTTACTGTGTTGTTATTAATGGTAATCGTTCTGTGAAGTATGTAGCTACTTCTGGTCTTCCTCTAGGAAGTATTTAAGGCCCTTTATTGTTAAACTTTTTCATTAAAGATATAAGAAACGGTTTTTGTAGTTCGAATTACTCGTACCTTTTATATGCAAATGGCTTAAAGATCTTGTAAGTTATAAAATATTATTCGGACCGCATTTTTTTACAAAACGATTTAAATAACGATGCAACTTGGTTTACAAAATTTTACTATTTTTGAATTTGTAAGTGTTTTCATGTTACTTATAGCAAACGATTGTCGCTTGCAAGCTACCACTGAAATATTATATCTCGGAGTTATGTTTTCTTCAGGATTTCTTTTCAATGAACATCATAATAATATTATCCAAAACCGAATGCTATGATGGCCATTTTCAAAAGTCATGCATTGCACTTTACTGCTCCCTACACCCGAATTCTTCTTTACTCCACTTTTGTACGATCTAATTTGGAGTACGCGTAATAGACTTGAACGCATGCAGAAGATCTATTTTAAATTTTCTCTCTTATCACTCCATTTTTCTAATCCATTGCATTCATAAAATTGTAGATGTCGCTTATTGTAAATGATATTGTTGTGGGTACCATTGATTGTATTTCTATTGATTACGGGCTTCCATAGAACGGTTTATGCAACAGCTGAGCCTATTAATAGAGCTCTACGTCTATATAATAATTATATATAATAGGTATGCTCTGTTTGTGGCAGTCCGATACATCGTAATGTCATGTCTGTGCGATGTAACGGCTGTCACAACTGGTGTCATATGAGAAGATGCACTAGTCTAAGGTCTCATAGGGAGTGGAGTGTTGACTTCTTTGCGTCATGTTTTCAATCAGTGCATAGAAATGTAATGCTCACAAGCTCATGTCGGCTGGCATCTATTGCTGACTTCAATATAGTCAGGCAGGACAGAGACAGAGACAGGAACAGTGGACGAGGTCTGGCATTTATCGTTCATCGAACGGTAAATTTCAGACCTTTTTCTTTTCTGGAGACGCAATGTCTGACTGTGAAGTCCGGAGATATCGAGATTGAGTTTGTGAACTTATATCTGCCACCAGTCAACAGCTGCGATCCTGGGTATCGACCAATTTTGAGCCACGTCCTGCAAGGGGATCAATTGTTTAATTATCCGTCCCGTCCGACTCAATTGAGTCTTTTAGTCCTCTGGTTACGTCCAGTAGATGTTGCTTCTTTCCTGGACCTTAGACACCTAGGGTTACATTTCGGTCTGTATTTCTCCCGCATTCAAAAAATCGCTTTGCACAAAATCTATTCATAAAATAATAAAATAAATTGTATATATGTGTGTATTTTCTGGTGCAGCCCAAACCAAGCTGTTACAACAACAACAAGTCATGGTTTACGTTTTGTAAAATCACCAAGTATGAATCTATGATCCCTTTGTAACACGTGGTTCAAAATCGGACGGTACTCGGCTGTCGACTGGTGGAAGATATAAGTTCACCAGCTCAATCTGAAAATATCTGGACTGCGCAGACATACATTTCGTATCCATCAATAAATCTTGTTGCACGGCAGTTTTATCAAAATTTAAATACTTATTGTACGAAATTCAAAATTTATTTTCAACGGTTCCAATTTCTCAAGCTTGGCTTGGTGCAGTGTTAATTGGTTTCCAGCTAAACGGCTTCTTCTTTATACATACATATGTATGTATGAATGCATGTATGTATATTGTTTGCTTTTTTTTTTTTTTAATTTGACAACAACACCAGACAAATTGCGAAATCGTTTAATCGCATTTGCAATATTTTGAAAAATATATTTGCGCCGCCGCTGACGACGACAATGGTTTTTTGTTTGTCTACTATTTGAATACAGTTTTTATAATAATTTTTTTTTTTTTTAAGATTTTATTTATTATTTTTTTTTAATTGCAACAACAATTCTCAAGTGGCACTTAAATATAAGTATTATATTCATGTACGTATGTACATATGTACATACCTAAATACGAAAATAAAACGAGACGATAAGCGACAAGCGACAAACAAACAACAAAAGTAATCGCAAGACTATATTCGAAGGGACGATTAGACGCACGGATACACAAAAAAAAAAAATGCCGTCGCGACGTTAGCCGGTGCCGCCAATGGTGAAGAGAAGCGGTCGGGGCGAAGCGGGTCGAAATTTGATTTGGTCATGTGCAGATTTATTTTGCAACGTGAGAGGCACGAATGGGAATTGAACTTGGACCACGGTTGGTCCACAGATACACAGTATGTGCATATGTTGTATGTACGAGTATGTATTTACTTATGAAGAGATACAGTGGTTCATAAAAATAAATAACCACCGAAGAAGCAAAACCACTAATTTTTTTCTTTCCTCAAAAATTTAATTTAGTAAAATTTAGTAAAATTTTGTCCTGAATTGTCCACATTACAATTGATAAGTAAACCATATTTCATACTGAAATAAGACCATCCAAATTTTTGGAGAATATTTAATCATTTTACTGAACTTAATTGATTTTTTTGTCTTCAACAATTTATTTAGAAATTTAATTTTTTTATAAAATGCAAACCACAAAATTACAAACTAATATAAATACATAGTACAACGTCGCGGGGACCTACTAGTTTTATATATTACAATTATTTTGATTACAGATGTTTATATTTTGCATCTGCTTGAACCAATTTTTCTTTCTCTTAGCTCTTTCTCATAGCATACCAACTTCATGCAATAGTCGAATTATGTGGGATTCAGCATCAGGAAATTCTATTAACGGCCAAATGGTCCTGCAATGTTTTTTTGATGCTTGTAATTCTATTGTTCAATCTCACAACATGTGGCACCACAATATTTTGTGGCACAACATATAAGTTCGTCCTTGAGCGAAGGACATCCGCGATTGAATTCCGAGTACCATCTATGTATATACACTGGTCCCTTATGGCGCATAATAATGTATAAAGCATTAAGTTCATCTATGAACTCTTGTTGAGATATAAGCCACGTCGAAAGTTATGAAATACTATCGAACAAAAATGTTCACGATTTAATAAAATTTGTAATCTGCACCAAACAAATTGGTCTCATTGGATTTTATAGTTATCAACATTATTCAGCTTATGGAGTTGATCAAAATATTCACAACAAAAAACTGTATGTAGTATACTCTTGTGAATTACTGTACTCAGCTACGTCGCCTGTCCAGCGTCTGCGGTACAGTGTTCTTGCCCCAAGCCACCCCCCACGAGCGGCGGTGACGCTCAGACAAAGTGATTTAAAACACTCGCTGAGCTTTGGCTTTCCCCGAACGCCATAAAGTTTTATTACTGAAGTCTGCCCTGCACGCTCTTTCTCTTTCTGACGTTCTTATTTACTCGTTCTATCTTCCGTAAGTAATCGTACATAAGAGTTTCCTTATCAATGAAAAACACAAAAAGGTCCAATGACGTGATAACAAAAAACGTTTGATCTGATTTTGAAATTTAAAGAGAGTTATTGAGAGAATGAATGTGTGGCTGAGATGGACAGAGTGAGACACTATCTGTTTGATCGTGTGAAAACTTCGATCAGCTAATGCACGTATATACAAATATGTATATGTACATTCATGGGTCGACTAAAGAATCTTGAGTTCAATACAGATCCAATTTAGTTTTATTAGAAAAAACTTTGTTACAGTTGAACGTCAAAAATGCTTATTTAAGTAAATGTGCCAAGTGTTCACACACTGTGTGAATTAATGAAAATATGTATTCGATTCCTTATAAAGTACATAATGGTATATTCTTGATTAACTGAGATTAATTGATCATGGTTTTGGTTTTATATCACTTTCTAAATTCAAAAACTTTCTATCAAGTGTAGGAGAAATTTCGACGAAAATAATGCAGAGGCACACATCCCCGGAAACCAGGAGAAGTAGGTCTAAGATTTGCACTCTAAGATAGCGATAGAGGAGCCTGGATCCGTTTACATCGTCTGATACAACTACAACAACTATACGATGGTCAAGGTAGACCCATGCAATCGAGCGTTAATGCAGGTTGTATTTCTACAATAGTTTTTAATAAAGAATCCCTAGAATAAATATCGCAAAGCAGGTTCAAAGAAGTACAACTGAAGGTAACACTTGTGCATCGTGATCGACCTAGTGAAGGCGATATGGAAGGCGACATGGCTGAGAATAATTTGGACATTGACTGAGGGTCGATATAAAACTAAGCTTAATGAATAAAAAGAACCCGTAAAACCATAACCATAACCAGTGCGTGACGTAGTGTCTGGGCCGGAGCCGCATGACAAGCAAGTGGTCACAACGAAAGAGGCTCAATCAGCGAGTAACACTACCTAAGAATCAGTGTCAGAGCTAGAACGTTTGAGGGCCATCCTAACGGAAACGGGCACTGCACTGTCTTTTATACCCTAGCCCGGATATGGTTAAGTTAATTTATCTAGGATCTTCTGCGTTTCTTTAATGAAACGGAGAATGGCCTTAGACGAGGTGTTTCTGATCTCATCAGATGTGATAAAAGGTTTGTTCATCTGTACAATTCTGAGCCTGGCCAAGGCCGGGCAGTCGCATAACAGATGTAAACTAGTTTCGTCATCCTCAAAACAAAGTCTGCACTCTGTTTCAGAGGTGAGACCTAGTTTATTTAAGTGATATCTCAGCGGATGATGGCCGGTGAGGTAGCCCAAAAGCAACCTCAGGTCAGATCTATTAAGATATGCGTTGGTTTTAGGGTATATAGGACGGGTTAGTAGCTTGGCCTGCCGTAGACCAGGATATTGTATCCAGTACCGGGAGGCAGTGCGTTTAAACCGATCTACTATGAAAGATTTTGACTTAGCCCAGCTAAGTCCGCAAAAAGGCTCTGGTCCTATGAAAGAAGTTGCGGAACCAGTCCTGGCTAGTTCATCAGCAATTTTGTTGCCCTCGATTTTCTTATGGCCAGGAACCCAACAAATAGCGAAAAGAACCCGTAAGAAGAGCCAAAAGACATTCTTTCATTATTTATATTAATATCGAGGAAACCACAGACGTACTTAGATTAAGAAAGATCCTAGCAAAGTCAGACAATGCGATTAGCTATAAAAACAGTGATACAGACCCACTTTCCAGGATGTACATCTGACAAAAATGACTTCACCCCCACTGAGGGGTACCTAATCAAATCATTATGAACAAAATGAGCACAGAATAGGTAAAATGGCCCATAAGTTCCTTCAAGCCCTACTTAGTTAAGAGGCATTACAACCGTATATCGGCCAAGGCCGCACGTAATAAAGCGCACCATTCGGTATAATTTAGTGCGCGCCGGCGCCAGTAGCCGCAATACGAAGTTTCCTCGGGTCATTATAGACCTGGTCATTCCATCTTAAACTCGGACGTCCTTTTCTATCGTAAACCTTTAGTGCTGGAGTTTCGGTGTTCATCCGGTTGAGATGACCAGCCCAGTGAATACGCTGGAATTTTATGCGCTAGACTATGACAACCTCATGCAGGTCCTAAACTCGACCCCAATTCTAAGAGGACCAAAAATCCTACGAAGAATCTTTCTTGAACACTCCCAAAGACGCTGTATACGTTGATGTCAGAGTCCATGCTTTTGCGCCACACAGCAGGACTGAGATTTTTATCTTCTTACTACGAGAGACTGCTCTACTTCTAATTTGTATCTGAGCCCATAGTAGTTGCTGTTAGTAAGCGTGATTATTTGTCTGATCTCCAGGGTGGCATTGTTATTCCTGTTTATCCCTGTTCCAAGGTACACAAAGTTTTCTACAACATTAAAGTTGAAAGCCATTCTTACTCTCTCCGTTTCTCACGATATCGCTCTCTAACAGCTCTCGTTGCTCCCGACTGCAGAGTTCTTTTGTATACGGTGTCACTCTGGAGGCGACGCTCCTCGTCATACCAAGAGTTCGTCTCATACCTGGTGAATCCAATGGCCTCCTTGACAGCCATATCCATAGAGTGGGTGATATTTCTACATCTCCCGGGACAGTTTTGAGAGGCTGGATGAAAGGGCTTAGGCGGTTTGTTGTGATTGTAGTTTTCCGACGTCTAGTTTTTTTCCATGTTGACACGGCCGGCAACCACCGTACCTTAACTGCCACAAGGTAGTGGTCCGAATTGATGCTGGGACCCCGTACCGTTCGCACTTCCAAAACGCTCGATGCGTACCTTCCGTCATTCACTACATAATCAATTTGATTTGTTTGATCGTTCCTGCGCCCATTAGTCTTGTGGTTGTAAAGGAGTGGAAATCTGCAGCTACATGTTCCGACTTTCAGCGAAGTGGATTGTACTCTCTCTATTGCAGGAGGTAGCGTCGTGAATGCTAAATTTTCCGACTGTTGGACCACAAAAACCTTCCTTTTCAATTTTCACGTTGAAAAAACATTCAGGAAAGACTTTTTGAATTTTATATTAGTAGTAGTATGTTCGTCCGTCTATTCCTCTCTCTCTCTCTCTCTCTCTCTCTCTCTCTCTCTCTCTCTCTGTCCGTCTGTAATGGCATTGTTAATTTTTTTTATATACAATTCACAGATATTGTGAAATAGTATTATAAGTTTTATGCCATTCACTCATAGTGTGAAATAGTATTATCAGTTTGTCTGAAAGTATGTAACACATTAAAGGAGGCATCGTAGACCCCATAAAGTATATACTCGTATATTCTTGATCAACTCGTTAAGACAATTCGATGTAGCCATGCCCGTCCGTCCGTCTAATAGTGCTGCCCGATTTTTTTTTTTACTAATTTTTTGATATCTGGCTGAATGCCCGTATTTAAGCTTCTTTTGGTCCCCAGTTTATGGAGTATCCGAACTCTTTTGTGTATTTGTATGAACAACTTATTTGATTAAGACAAGATTAGGTTTAAGTTCGTTATATGGACTTTTTTTTGGACGGCCGCTTTATATATATAGAATCATGGGCGTTTTCGTCCACTTTTTGGGGTAGCCCCCATACAATCGCATCACTCACTTTTGTGCTTTTGTATGAAAGACTTCTATAGTTAAGTCGCTATCAGCTTGAAATTCGAAATGGATGCTTCTTATCCAAATGATAGTAATTAAATTTGACGAATACCTGGTAATGTTTCCGAGATTGATTTCATGGTTCCATATAAAGACTTTTAAGTCTATCGGTCCAAATTGAAAAAGCTACTAAGGTTTTTCTAATTTACTTGTATAACAAGTGGGTTTTGCATTGTCCAATAGCTCCCACAGTGCCCGCAGATAATTTGCCGTTGTCACACTATTTATGCAAAAAAAAAATAAAGCGCAGTGTCCTATCTATCACAGGTTTTGCTATATTAAATTATAGGGACTCTAGATATGCAAAATCCTATTGTGTCCCTACACACCGCTGTAAATGAAATCGACTGTCCTCTTCATAGCAAAGAATATATGCTAGTGACATAGAGGCTCTTTGAAACTATAGTAGTCCGATCTGAATCTATGCTGTATATTTTATTAGAACTAACGTAATATACACCAAATTTGACGTTTTCACCGAAATTATCAACAAAACCAAACAAAATTTTCATACAAAAAACTTAAAAATGGGGCCAGGTTTCTATGGGGGCTACTATTCACTTCAGTTAATATCCAAAAGTGAAAGTCTCTATTTCATATAGTCTCCGAGATCTGTTCATTCAAATAGACGGACATGTCTATATTAACTCGTCTTTCGTTGCTGCTCAAGAATATATATATATAGTTTATTAGATCCGCCACGCCTTTTTCGACTTGTTACATTTGCACAAACTAAATATGATTTTACGGCATACAAATTGATCAACTTTTACCATATTTGTTGCCTTTGCACGTGTGCTTTTTACGATAACTAGAGTTTACCAGTGGTGGAAATTCGACCATCTATCTTAATAGTACCCAATAATAAAAGTATCAATAATACAGTAGTGTCACCGAAAAACCTTTCAGGGCCACCCAGAGAGAGTGCGGTATCATTGCGCTGTATAAAATGAACATGGTGTGTTTAAGAGTTTTAAAATGGGTGTTAACTTTTTGCCCTTTCCTATTTATAAATTCTATAAAGTGGTAAGCTGTGCATAGAAACTTTACTTTACTACGTAGTTTCTGGTGCTTTACGGATATATAGAAATATTGCAGAACATTTTTTAATTTGATTTAAAACATGTCTATTGGCCTAATTCTGTTTTTCGAATTTTGGCCAGCATTTTTATTTTTGGGACCACTGGGACTATTTGTTTATAGATTTCAACATATAAGCTGTCGTTATATTCATCTTAACAGTGAGACTATCATAGTAAAATATTTATAAAAATTTTTTAACCAAAATGCTTTAAAGATGACTCAAGGAAAATATGCGAAATAATGTTTGTAGAACACATTAAATCGTAGTATTTTTTAAGCTGTGCATTTGTTAATAATTTGCTCAACTTTACTTTAAGTTAAGTTTTTTGGTTGCTGTCGGGATTTTTGTTTTCATTTTAATAAAGAAAAGATTTGACACTTACCTATTTTCGAAAATCAGCAATATTAATCCAACTTTGCCCAACTTAATGAAATTTTTTTTGTCTGTCAAACTTTTCAAATTTTACAAAATACCAATAGTTTTGCTAATCAAAAATATATGAAACTTAATTTGTGTGTTCCGAAAACTGAATGGGGAATAATTATCAACAATTAATCACGTGATCAAAAAATCAATAAAGCATAACCTGACTTCAGTCAAAAGTTATAAAATTTTGTTTCTTTTAGAGTCTTCGAAAAAGATTTTGCAACTTTTGTAACCATCAACTTCAAAGGCTCGTTATGACTATATAAATCACTACTTTTATACAGATTTGTATATTATTCTTCTAATTTTACATTTTTCAATCGGTAAAAATCATATACAAAACCAAAAAAAAATATATATATTTGAATTAGAGATGAGCACGGGACGGGAACCCGCGGGACCCTAAAACTTTTTTCGGTATCGGGCGGCATCGGGAAACTTTTAAAATCTGTGGGAATATGCGGGATTTCTCGACTATCCCGAAATTCCTGCTGGTCCCGAAATTTAGGTCGGGACCCGAAATAACTGTCGGTACTCAAAAATATATTATTTTAATATGTACTTTAAATAAATGTGACTGTGCATACACAATAACAAATAGTACTTTTGTGTCTATACACAAGCAAAAACTTTTATTTCGGTATTTTCATTTTTTGTTGTAAAAAAAAAGTTTTAATGAAAATTTTTAACTGAAAAAATAGAGTATATATGTAAGTATGTCGATAGTATTTAAATATTTAAATTATTTTGATTTAGTGTCTTAAAAATATCAAATAAAAAAACTCTTGACGAGGTAAACACCAAGTGACGAAAGCCTACCTGCAACTCACAAAGCTTCTGATATCAATTTTGTGACAAAAGATTTGTATGTTTCATTTGTATTGTTGGGATTGATTGTAATATGTAAGTAAATGTTCGTCAGTTTGGAGTGATAGGCCTCCCACGAGCTCCAATACCGCTTGTTGTGTGTATTTTCAACGCGAACAGATCTTCTTCGCGGCCAAAATACCATGCAAAATATTGCATGTCATACTTATGCGCAAGGACGCTTCTATCTCATGATATGTCACATGACAGTCTTGCTTTATCAGTTCGCTCACTCTGGCACAACAGCCGATTTGGACGACCTTCACGGAATTCGTCTTGGAGAGAGCGACGATATTATAATAATAATAATAAATAACAAAGAACAAAAAATTATTGTATTGTAAAATAAAAAACTATTTGTGAATTACAAATGTTAAGAGGGGCTCTATTTAAATACATGGCCTCGGCATGGACTATCAAGGCAGGAGTGCTTGATCGTCGTAAGATTTAAGATCATCGAAGGACTCCTGCCTTGATAGTCAACGTCAAAAATTATGTAAAATGATCGCACGAAAATGTTCACGGTTTAACTCCATTTTTTGCCCGAGATGATTTTTTCAAGCCACACTAAATAACACAAATGTTGCTCATACGTTAAAAAGTTATTATTATTATTATACTTCTGATGCAAAAGGATGTAAAGCCCACTCAAAACACAACTATACGCGACATTGGTTTGTTTTTTTTTTTTTTTTTTCTAATATTACATTTTTTACCGTAAATTCTTTTGAAAGTCGATCTGCACATGTAGAGAAAACAAAATTTTAAAAAATAACCCTTATAAATTACCTACTAAAAAAAAAAAAAAAGAAAAAACGTTAACTTCGGTTGAACCGAAGGTCTAATACCATTCACACGAAACTTTAAATAGTATTGTAATATATAAAAGTGGCGGTTTAAACAGGGTCTACCCGCAAATGTGTACACGCTCACTAGTAGATGTGTATGAAGCGATGTAATAGATGTGTAAGATGCCGCCACATCGAATTTCCAGCTGATGTTGACGTTATCCATATAAATGCATAAAAGTGAGCTGTGGGTTTATATGGGACTACCTCTAAGTGGGCGGGCCAAGCTAATATTGACTTAAATAAAGAAGTTTTTCTTATAAAAACACAAAAGTGGGCAGTATGTTTGTATGGTGGCTCTCCTCCAAACATACAGACGGACATGGCTAGATCGACTCATCTCGTCGAGCTGATCAAGAATATATATACTTTATGGGGTTTACGATACATCCTTTAATGAGTTACAAACTTTCAGACAAACTGATAATACCATTTCACACTATCGGAGGTGTCACAGAAATCTCTAGACAAAAATCCGTTTGGTGATTTGAATTTCTCTAAAAAATTCCGTAGGTGTTACAGAAATCTCCGAGATTTCATAGAAAACAGTTTTTAGTGTACAGACGAGTTTTGTGCTATGCAGAGTTGTTGTGTTGGCAACGCTGTCATTCGCTGTTGTTGCGTAAACCGACCTTATCGGTTTTCAGCAAATAAATACACATTTTTATATATTTGAATTAAATAATAAGATTTGCTAAATGTTTAAATCATAAGCACAGTTACGAAGAAAATACATTAAACTAGCACATAAACAAAGTTTTACCTTATGATTTGAAGAGTTTATATATGCAACCAACAATTTCACCAAGCAAAAGGCTGGAGATTTCAAACTGTCTAAAAGAGATTTCTGTTACACCTACGAAATTGATTTAGGTCGGAATTGGGGTGAAAGAGATTTCTGGAACACTTCCGTGTGAGTGAATGGTAAAATTAAAAAAATTTTAAGAGTATTAACACATTTTCGTGAACGTTTGTAACAGATAAAAGCGCGGGCGCCTTTTCGCTTGAGCAAATGTATGTTATAGCCAAAAAGAAGTCGTCGTAGACACTATAAAGTTTATATATTTTTGATCATGTCCGACAGGAGCTTGGAAACTTTTCCAAATCTCAGATTTTGACGTGGATGGCTTAAGTTTTATACATCTGTCTTTTTAATTTATTAACCGTACTTCCGAAAAAAGGAGGAGGTTTCTCAATTCGATCGTATATATATATATATATATATATATATATATATATATATATATATATATATATATATATATATATATATATATATATATATATATATATATATATATATATATATATATATATATATATATATATATATATATATATATATATATATATATATATATATATATATATATATATATATATATATATATTCTCTCTCTCTCTCTCTCTCTCTCTCTCTCTCTCTCTCTCTCTCTCTCTCTCTCTCTCTCTCTCTCTCTCGCTATATGTATATATGTATATATGTATATATGTATATATATATATATATATATATATATATATATATATATATATATATAGATAGATAGATAGATAGATAGAGAGAGAGAGAGAGAGTATATATATATATATATATATATATATATATATATATATATATATATATATATATATATATATATATATATATATATATATATATATATATATATATATATATATATATATATATATATATATATATTTGTTTGAGACGCGTGCGTGTTCTCGAATAACTTCGTCGTTTATCAACCGATTTTGATGATTCTTTTTTGTTGGAAAGAAGATATCCAGGATGTGATGATGGCATCCCAGAGAAATCGAGGGGAACCTTCGAAAATCGTATTGGCGACGATTAGTGCTTCTGTTCATTTTTTTCATTTTCTGTCAAAAGTAGCCGTCTTTTCCTCATCCGAGAAGCATCTTTATTAGGTCTACCCATTACTAAAAATCGTGATATAAAATAATTTTTAACAAAAAAAAAAACCGACTTCAAACAAGAAACTAAATAGTAAAAAAAAAAAATTACTTAGCAAAACAGGAAACTAAAAAGTAAAAAAAAAAATTTACTTAGCAAAACCGGAAA
>JAWNNQ010002111.1:55000-135732 GCA_035044765.1 Leucophenga montana
TTTATAAAGAACGCGACGGGTAGCGCAGACAGTGGGGTCTCCTTTCTTGAAGATAGGACAAATAACACTGAGATTCCAATCGGACCATATTTTGCAAAAGAATTGGTGCACACGCCATACCAACTCTTTGCCACCGGTCTTGAATAACAAACCTGGCAGCTCATCGGAGCCAGCCGCTTTATTATTTTTCTACTTTTTAATTACTGAGTCGACCATCTTATAATCCGGTGGCTCTACAAGGAAGCCATCAATAATTGGTGGTATACTGAGCCTGGTGCGTACCTTGGCTGCCACAAGGTAGAGATCCGAGGGGATGTTGGTACCTCGTACCGTTCGTACATCCAACATGCTCGATGCGGAATAATCAGGCTTTACGGAACATTAGACTATCAGGCGAACACTCGGCGTATAATACAGACGCACGAGACCGGATGGCAAACGTACGTGCAAGCGAAAGTCAACAGTAACGCAACAATCACTTTCGACCAAATTCGAACGAATAAGGTTTCCTGGGTGCAAAATTAGTAATAATTTATTTTGTTTGTATTTTAATTATTTTATTATGGGCAGTGCCACACTCAATAACTACTTGAGGCAGATGGATGAGATTTGATACATACTTATGTAAATGACACCGGAAATTTATAACCTCTAGAAAAAATGAGCGGTGAAACGCCACATAGTATAAGAGAAAAACCAAAGGGGCGTAGCAGCGCAAACCGGCTACGCTACATATTGACCCTTTGCGCGCATACAACGTTGCAGGGGCCACCTAGTATTGATATATTATTATACCCTGTAGGCAGAAGGACAAGGTAATAATAATTCTTGACTAGCATCGGAAACTGAGTCGATTTAGCAATTTTCGTCTGTCCGTCCGTCCGTCTAGATGTATGAAAGAATAGATCTCCGTAACTATGAGCTAGAGACCTCAAACTTGGACAGTTAGATTCTCTATGACCATATTTAGATGTCTTAGAATAAATGACGCCCACTTGACCACGTACTATGTCTTAAAAAATATATTAATAAAAAAAAACTGCATAGGTTTACATTACCAAGGGTACATCATACTTCGTAGTCATGAACACACGACTGGTCCATTCTTACTTGTTTTATTTATTTATTGAATATTTATTGAAACCCCATACCCCATAAGGTATATATATTCTTGATCCGCTCGAAAAGACGAGTCGATCTAGCCATGTCCGTCTGTCTGGATGTTGTTGCTCATTTTTTGAGCACAAACTTTTAAGATATCCGGTTGTAAGTTAGCACATAGATCTTTATTGCAATTTAATAGAGTATCAAAATTGACCACATTTAATGGTAGTCCCCATAGAAACTTCCGAATTTTTTAATTTTGAATGGAAATATTTTAATATATTGGCTTCTTATGGACAAACGTCTCACAAATAGAGAAATATATGTGATTTATCCATTTTGGGGGCATATAAACCCACCATCCTCCTTTGCAATTTTTCAGGAAAAACTATATTATTTCAGGCAAAATCGAGTTGACATTTGTCATAGTGGTTTCATATGGACGGACGATTCGCATAATTATCAAGGGGCGTATCACGCCCACTTTAGATATGCTCCAACAAACTTGCACCCCCTTTAGGTTCTTAGATTTTACAAATATTTTTATAATACACAGCTTAACACTTCATGTGACTAGTATTATAACTTCGGTACCACCGAATTTAACGTTTATTTTTTGTTTCTATTTTGTTTTTATACCATTCACACATAGTGATATTAGCTTGTCCGAAAGTTTGTAACGCATTAAAGGAAACATCGTAGACCCCATAAATTATATATATATTCTTAATCAGCTCGACGAGATGAGTCGATCTATCTGTGTCCGTCTGAATGTTGTTGCGCATTTTTTGTGACGATCAATTTTTGGGGAGCTCCCATAAGAAACCCCCGGCCCACTATTCACTTTTTGTATGAAAAGCTTTTTTATTGTAGTCAATATCAATTTAATAATTGATATGATAGCTTCTAATGGACGTATTCTTCACATATACGAGTACATAAATTTGTGTGACCCTTCCACTTTCTTATTAAAAAATTATTTTTTTTTTTAATATTTAAATATAAAAATTATTCGCATTAGAGTGTATAGCGGTGTAAACGAAACATACAAGTTGTAAATCGGTACCTTGACTTCTTTTTATTGCAGTTAAATAGAGTATCCATTTTGACACGTCATTTTTTTGGAAACCGCCCTTTTTTTACTTTTTTATTACATTCAATATCAACTTAAAAATTTATATGAAAGCTTGCCATACAAAACATATTTGCCTTTTTATAAGATAAACATGTTTCTCTCAGTCAACGTCAACTTGAAATTATATATAGTGACTTCCTATGGACGAACACTTCACTTAAATATCAAGGGTAGGGGTAGGCTCAACACGAACTCGCCGCCCACTTTTGGATTTTTGTATGAAAAAAATATTTATTATACCCAATGTCAATTGTAAATTCAATATCGTGGCTTTTTATGAACGGAAGCTTCAAAAATGTAGAAATGGGTGTGATCTTCCCTTTTATGAGCTAGCCCTCCTCAAAAATCAATTAAATATTTGGGGTAGTCTCCAACAAACTTTCCACACACCTTTATGTTGTTATTTTTTTTTTCTTTCTGCTAAGTACACAACTTGAAACTTCGTGTGAATGATATTAAAGCTTCAATGCGTTTGGTCCCCCCACTTTTTGATGTAGCCCCCATAAAACCACACTTTTGCCTTTTTTTAAGGAAAACGTTTTTATTGCAGTCAATATCACCTTAAATATTAGCATGATGGCTTCTTATGGAAGGATGCTTCACATAAATATTCATGGGCGCGTCACGTCCACTTTTAGGGGTAGCCACCATAGAAACTTACTGCCCAATTTATTTTAATTTTGTATGGAAACTTTCTTACCACAGTTAATATCAACATTAAATTTAATATAATGGTTTCTTATGGACGAACGCCTCACATATAGAGATGTGATTTCTCCATCTTAGGAGCATCCCCATGCAGACCCACCACCCACTTTTGGGATTATTTATGAAAAACTTTATCATTTCAGGCAAAATCAATTTGACATTTGGCTTCATATGGACGGACACGTCGCATAATTATAAAGGGAAATGTCACACCCACTTTAGGGTAGTGAAGAAGAAACTTGCCTGTTAGGTTTTACAAATACCTACCTAAATTCACCGTTTGAGACTTCATGTGAATGATATTAAAACTTCGGTACCACCGAAATCAACACTTTTTCTTGTTTCATATTTAAAACAAAAAAAATGGAAAATATAAGCTTTTCTGTTCGCTCGGAATCTCAATATACCGTGATGATCTCGGTTCCGACCATCACAATTAATCGAAGTTAGACACAAATCATTTCAGCCCACCCACATTGGCTTTTGCGTTCAAGTTACCGAATACAAGCTACTTCATTACCCTTCGCACCATCTTATCAGCAGTTACTAACGGGTGTTTCAACAAGAGCGTACAGTTAAAGTTTTTAGTCATTGTGTTAATATCAACTGTTAACTATAATTCTTTGACAGCTGTTGCGTAAACATCATACGGTTACGGATAAGCGCGTTCTATCAATGAATAAATACGAATTAAATTTGTTCGACAGCTCATATGAAAATTTGTTTCTTTGCAATAAGATAGTGAATAAACGAAATGTTCGAAATGCGTAGTGAGATTTGTGAAATTAAATCGTGCGCTTTTGTTGTAACACCCGTTGAATATGTCTATCTATGCGATACGAGTGTGTGCTTTAAAAATTGATAACAGAGTGCCGTGAGCAACGGCTTCAAATAATACGTACATAGTACGAGTTGTATACTCACACATATGAGTGACAAAGTGTAATCAATTCAACGAAATGTGTTGAGACGAATAGAAAACGTTGTGGTTCTCCCAGTCGTTAGCTTGAATTATACGCCGGCAGAACATCGGAAGACCCAAAGAATAAAGGAAAATCGCTCACAACGAATCAAAAAAACAGTTACGCAAAAAGCTAAAATAATAATCAAAAAATCGTACGAAAATAATAATCAAAAAAGAAAATATAGTACTCAATTAAAAAGAGAAATGTAAAAGCAATCCGTCGCTAAATTAAAAATTTTTCAACACATTCAACACGAAACGAGGGCCTAGCACCACGCCAAAACTGACTATTCAGGGAAATTAAAAAAAAAAAAAAAAAAAATCAACACAAACACAAACAGGAGAAGCTGGCTGCTAATCCTCATCGGAAAGCAATTACCAAATTACATTTAGAAAACATAGTCGCAGGCGCGCGATCATAACGTCATGGAAATCTATACGTCGGATAGCTGCGAATCAGATTCGCGCGAACAAAAAACGCTTGATTATGCTCGCATGAATCTCGATTCGATTACGCTGGCTGAGGATCTGCATGCACCACATAAGTCACTACTCAAATCGCACAAGGATATTGAAACGCTGCTGCTCAATCACAATCGGCTAAGTCAACTGCCGGAGCTTTTGCGCAATTTCAGCAATTTACGGGTACTTGATCTGAGTTCGAATTGTTTGACAACACTACCGGAGGCGCTTACCCAGCTGCCGCTTGTCACGCTCATCGCCAAGAACAATCAACTGACAAATAAATCGCTACCAAAGTCATTTCTGGCGAGCAAATTGTTAGCGGGCAGCGGTGGTATAGGAGTGCCTGGTACTTCAACGCTAAAGGAACTCAATCTGAGCGGCAATCTGCTGACACACTTCCCCGAACAAATCACCGAACTGCGACAGCTAAAGTATCTTTACGTTGGCGGGAATAAGATGTCTGGCATATCCAAGGACATCTGGAAGATGCAGGGGTAAGAGATTAAGCATGATTTTGCATTTTTAATGTTTTGCAAATTACGAGAATCCATTATAATATTTACTACAAGAGCGCGCATGCTTAATCAATCTGTTAATCGTTTCTTCTCTCTCTTCATCTGTCAGTATCTTTTCGTAGCTCGCTTTGTAGCTAATCAGACTGACCTCGTACAGACAAAAGTTATCAATGTACTCACTCATATTCTGATTTTCATTATTATTGTGCATTTCTTTGAAGAAAATATAAGAGAAAACAATATTGTCGGTAGAGTCAAAGCTTTAAAACACTTTGTCCGTCCGTGAGTCTGGCTGAGAGAAAAGTTCTTAATTTTATTGAACAATAAGAGAAACTAAACTTGCGGTGAAACCAAACTTGGGGAATAATATAGAGGTGACATATTTTGTCAAGCTGCTCCCTTTTTTGTTCCTTCCGGCTCCTTTGTTGTCAGTTGGCACAATGCGAAAAAAAATCTCTATTTCTGTCGCGCTCTCAGCATTAAAGGAACTGACAATTAGCGAATACGCTTACTCTCTATTCATACACCATGCTCGCGACTCGCACTGGTACAAGTTTATATATATATATATATATATATATATATATATATATATATATATATATATATATATATATATATATATATATATATATATATATATATATATATATATATATATATAACAGTCAGAAGGAGGCGTCCACCTCATAAAGTATATATGTATATTATATCAGGAACTACACTTAGACATTTATTTTCTTCTTGACCATTCGCAGATGTCTTATATTAAATTTTGTGGATGTCATGCCCACCTCGCTCATAATACGGCCATTTGATCCGTTTTTGCACTTTTTTCAAGGCCGCATAGCCGGAAAAAAAAACTTGTTTCTTTCTTATCAATTAATCAATTTCTTTTTAATTTTTGATTATAATTTGTCTTATTAAAAAAAAAACATTTTTTTTATATAAAAAAAATTTTTTTTTTTTAATTAAAACAAATGTTTTTACCTAAAAAATGTATTTTTATGAATTAAAATTTCAAAGTCTGCATAGATCTACATTACCTAAAGTACAGGTTATTTCGTAGTCGTGAAAACACGACAGCTCCACTCTTAATTTTTTTTTAATTTAATTTGATGTAATTTTTATTGTGTTGTTGTTATATTTTCTTAACCTACTTTGTAATCCAGTTTGCAGAAAACAATATTGAGAGCAATTGAAAGCCTACTGTAAAACAAGTAAGAATTCAGCAGTCATGTATTTTTTTGTACTTTTGGACTGCAAATTTTTCGTTTTTATTATTAACTAGCGTGCCCTTATATGGTGGTGTGGAACCGACTATTTTTCCAGTTGAATCACTCCCGGTACTATTTACATATGTAACAATTATAGTAGTACATATATCCGTCGTACGCTGCTACGCCATCTTTTGTTATCGAAAGGGAGCGTGGGACCGGCCATTTTTCCGGTCAATATTTTTTTCCGTTTTTCTGCT
This sequence comes from Leucophenga montana, assembly GCA_035044765.1. Lineage (NCBI taxonomy): Eukaryota > Metazoa > Arthropoda > Insecta > Diptera > Drosophilidae > Leucophenga > Leucophenga montana. The sequence goes on from JAWNNQ010002111.1 coordinate 61,369, forward strand.
TTTTTCGGAGGCATTTTTAATTATATTCCTTGGAAACTTTGCAAATTTATCTACAAAACTTCAAAGCTACATTTTTTGATGCAGGCAAGTCAAGGTATACTATAAGTATTTGAAATAATTGCACATATAAAATATATATAAATGCGCACATAGCATAACCACTGATCGCGACCAAACTTCATTTGAACCTTCCGGAAGATATTTTCTAAATAAGAAGAACTAAGCGAACAAACAGACGCTAAAAGCGACTTCATTTCATACTAAGTCATTTACTGCAAAGTTTTTATAACTTCTAATAAATTGTGACGCATATGTCCAGATCGGACTACTAAAGAATATAATCTATGGTTCAAATATGAAGCCTTAAACAATGTACACTGTATCTCGAAGTCGAGCACACTCAACCGCAGCGTTCTTTTTATTGATTTTTGGTTTTTTTTTTATTGATACATGGTTTCTAACTGTCAGACAAGCACGACTTTTTTTGTTATGTAAAATTTCAAAGTCTGCACTAGCAAGGGCGCAGGATATTACGTAATCGTACTTAAACGGCTGCAGCATTCTTACTAGTTTTCAAATATTGTTTTTTAGTGTTGATTAGTTTTATTAAAAGCGACAACACAAAGAACTATCAATATACACTTCTGGTACTGTTTTTTTTACTGTCGTCGATCAATTTGCACTAGAAACTCTTAAAAATGAACACTTTAGTAGCATGACCTTACCCGAGATTGGAACCCAAAGCCTTTGTGATGCAATGCTCATAAGCGCATTCTCTTATCACACTGCACCATGCTGGCTGGTAGCAGTTTCGCTATTTTTTTTTTTTTAAAGTTGCTTTTATGTTAAAGCTTGATACTGAGAAACAAAAAAACAAGAAAAAACGTTAACTTCGGTTGAACCGAAGGTCTAATACCATTCACACGAAACTTTAAATAGTATTGTAATATATAAAAGTGGTGGTTTAAACAAGGGCTACCCGCAAATGTGTACACGATGACTAGTAGATGTGTATGAAGCGGTGTAATAGATGTGTAAGATGCCGCCATATCGAATTTCCAGCTGATATTGACGTTATCCATATAAATGCATAAAAGTGAGCTGTGGGTTTATATGGGACTACCTCAAAGTGGGCGGGCCACGCCCATTAGTCTATGTATGTAAAGCGGCTGTCTATAAAATGGCTCTATACCGCATTTCAACCTAATTTTGATTTTGAAGTTTTTCTTACAAAAACACCCATTAATGTATGTATATGTCAAGCATCCGCCCACTAAAAGATACAATATCAATTATTAAGTTGATATTGACTACAATAAAATAGTTTTTCATGCAATGAGTCAAAAGTGGGCGGTGGGTTTGTATGGGGGCTACCCCAAAAAGTGGGCGTGGCGGGTCAATCTTGACACTCTATTAAACTGCAATAAAAAGAAGTGTACATGCAAAATTTCAACTGGATAGCATAAAAATTGGTCCCCAAAAAATGCGCAACAACATACAGACGGACAGAAAGACGGACAGACAGACGGACATGGCTATATCGATTCGTCTCGTCGAGCTGATCAAGAATATATATACTTTATGGGGTCTACGATGGCTCCGTTAATGCGTTACAAACTTTCAGTCAAACTGATAATACCATTTTACACTATGTGTGAATGGTATAAAAAAGAGTCTGGCCGGCCGTGCTTCGTATCTTTGAACAACGAGACCTCGGAAACTATAAGAGATAGAAGCTCCAAACTTGGATTTTTATATTCGCCTAACTCTCTGATTGTGGGATGCCACTCCCACAATAGGGCTATATATCCTTGAAATTCACTTTTTTTTCTAGTTTAACCCACCGAAAATAATTTGTTTTACTTTTTATTTACTATTTTATTATACCATTTATACATTGTGTAAAATGGTATGTCATATCAGTTTGTCTGGATGTTTGTAACGGATTAAATGAGGCAACGTACAAACCCACCGCCCACTTTTGTGTTTTTGTATGAAAAACTTTTTTATATGAATAAAAATCATCTTGAAATTCGATATGGATGCTTTTTATTCATATACATATACAAATGGGCGTGTTCCGCTCATTTGTTGGGTTTTGGGGTAGCCTCCATACAAACCCATCGCCCACTTTTGTGCTTTTTTTTAAATAATTTTTTTAGTAATTTTCCACTAAAATTTTTTTTTTTTTTTTTGATAATCTGCAATAAACTGCAATAAAGAGAAATATATGTGCCAACTTTCAACCAGATATCTTTAAAATTGGTGCCCAAAAAATGCGTAACAACATCCAGACAGACGGACACGGCTAGATCGACTCGTTTTGTCGAGCTGATCAAGAATATATATAATTTATGGGGTCTACGATGCCTTCTGTAATGCGTTACTACCTTCAGACAAACTGATATTATTATCCAAACTCTGTGTGAATAGTATACTACAAAATTTTTTGAATGTGTTCCAAACTTCGTGACAAAATTATAATACTGTTCACACTACGTGAGAATAGTAGATAATGAACACATTTGTTTTTTACTCACTCATACGAGTATTATTTCTCTTAAGCGTCGAAGTGCTAACACCCTCGTTCCGCATAAAAGTTCGTTTTCTACAATATGTACTAGTAGTCTATCTTAAATCATACAGTACAGTTTCGCAGACACAGACATTTAAATATTTACTCACCTAATGCCATTCAAACTTCTTAAGTAAACATAAGTAATGTGTTTTCATCTAGTCTTTGATAAAAACGTGAAATGTTCTTGATTATTTGTATATTTTTTACTATTGACGAAATACAAATACATACACACATATAAATCATCCATCCCCTGAACTTAAAATTTGTTTGCAAATTTCATGCACCGATTTGCTATCGTTCGGACGTGATCACCTCCTTTTCGTTACGTCTACACTCATATTAATGTTTTTTACGTCGTATGTGTAAGACTCTACTCAATGTGGCCTTTGCCCCTTAAAGTAACTAACTAACTGGAACAGTATATTTACATTTTTCATTAACTGCGCGTGTTAATGCCTTGCTCTGGTCCTATATACACCTACTACATATGGCTTTTATGGATCTATATCTATAAAGCAGACATTAATTCATATAATTTACATATATACATTTATCAGTCACTATAGCTAACCACATATATAAATATTTTAATTTTTAAATAAAATGATTGAAAACAATAGAAAACGTTTTATTCCGTATAACCGAAATTTTAATGCTCTTCACATGCACCTAAAAAACAGTGTTCAGTATATTCATACTATAGTACTATTTAAAGCCTTTACTTCGTGTTCCTTTTCTTTTCTTTTTTTTTTGGTTAGCTCAACAATTAGAAAAATTTTATCTACAAAAACCATAAAATGGAGGGAATACGCCTATTAATTGAAATTCAAATTGATAATAAATGTACAAAAAAAAAACCTTTTCATCACGGCTACCGTGGTCAGGAGACGCCCAATTACACATGTATATGTATACGAGGATTCCCCTATGAAACAAACATTTAACACTCATGGCACTGGATATTTGGCCGTCGGCTTTTTCACTAAACACTATTTTAAACGAGTCTGCCTAAACGAGTTTGGAACCCGGGGCCTTTGCGGTGCAATGCACATAAGTACAGCGTCTTAGCACACTGCACCACACCGGCTGACTGTTTCCCCTGATGTTTTACAAAATCCGTGATAAATTTATAAAACTATTCGCACTACGTGTGAATAATATAATAAATCGCTAGATTTGGTTGGTACCAAATCTGCTAAAGTTTTCGCACTTGTACCAAATGTAGTGCAATCTTAAATATTGAAATTACATACCTTTGTATAGTTTTTATATCATATGAAAACTATTTTTGCTTTAAATAAAATTATTGAAAAGTTGCTCAAATTAAATAATTTTCAACACATGAAAATAAATTAGAATAGGAGATAGATGTGACGACTCGGCGATGTACGATGTACAGCAATGAGCGCCTCGTAACTTCCAAATAAAAAGAGAAAGAATTTGCTCTCCCGCAAGTCGTTTGTGCGAGAGACAAAAACGCGCTACATTTAGTACAGTGTCCATCGCTGCAGTACACCAAGCTTTAAACTGATAACTCGAAAATTTGAAGAATTACTAGTTTTCTATGTTCAAGACAGCATACAGATGAGAGATGAGCTAATCAGTGATTTTTGAGTAGCAGTGATTTCCATGACTGCTACTTTCAAATCACTTTGATTTTTACTGCTACTGCGATCGCTGCAAAACAAAAAAAATGAAAAGCAAAAAAAAAAAGCAAAAAGGTCTTTTTATTCATTTATTTTATTAAACTATTATTAATTTGTCAATGGTACAGACGACCCCAGCCAACATAGCTTTTCACGTGCGACTTCTTTAGGGTTTGGGTATTACCATGCCACCAGTTTCATGATATGATGATATAAATATCGTTCCACCTCAGCCAATCCGCGTGAGGTTCCTCTGACTTACTCCAAACCGTCTTCTCATTTGTATTGTCGCGATTTGGATGAAGTATATATTTCAACGGCTGTAGTCTAGTTTTAACGGCTGCTACCAGCTTTTCGTTTGTGGTTTCCATTAAGGTTGAATCGCTAAAAGCTATCACGCTTGAATACTAAGAAAACATTTAAAGAAAACACTTGGTGTTGTCAAAATTATGCTTTATGCCATTTTCTGGAGAGTATTAGCTTAAAATGGTACTAAAAATCATTCGAGAGTGTGGGAGATAGTCGGTATCATTGGGCTCCCGCAACAGGATATGGGCTCCTTACAAAGATCTTGGGAATTGAAGTGGGAACATGAAATTTTAAGTAGTCATCAGATTTGTACATATTCTAGTGCCAACCATTTCTGATTGCAACGCCCATTCCAAAAACCCATTGGAACATGTATATCACAAATAATCCTTCCCGGGATTGACCAAGTGGCATTTCCTCATTAAAATTCTTTACCAATGATATCAGTTGCCACTTGATATTGACACAATATATATCAGTTCAGCGATAGTCAGTGATTCAATCACGGCGACTGAAAATCACGAATCACGAATATCAGTTGAATATCAGTTAATGATATGCATGATATATTACTCATACGCCATGAATCACAATGTCACTAGTAAGAAATAAATGATATTTAATCACTGACATTTACAATATTGAGTAGCAACTGATATTCGTGATTTTTCAGTCGCCGTGATTGAATCACAGGTAGTGAAATATCGCTCAACTCTAATACAGATAGACAGGCAAACAAATGTTCAGTATGTGTGAATAGTTATGGAAGGCCATTTGGATTCGGTATCACCCAAAATAAACTTTTGCTCTGGTTTGCAAAACAAATTATTTAAAATTAATTCTTCTATTTAGGCGACAATCTTATCATATTAACAACTTAAATCAACAAATACTAATTATTATATTTTGTTGTATAATACGTACATACGTATTTGATTATCTAGAGTTCACTTAGCAATATACATTTACTACCAAGTATACTATTTTTTGTGGTATGAAGTTAAGCGAACTTTAGTACAGCAATACAGGGTTTGTCCAAAAGGTACAATAGATAATGATTTTTTTAATCAAATACTTTTAGTAAAATCTGGTGTACGTGTAACATGTGTAATTATTGTTGCTTTTCATTTTTTATTTTAAGACAAGTTTGACAACAGAGATAAAAAGTTACATACATAAAATTTAAAAATTTTCGTTTATTAAATTAGAATGAATTTAATTTAATTTAACAAAATTTTATTTAATCAAAATTTGTTGCATAGAATTTAATAATTTATTTTGGAAAGTTTGAAAACTATTTTTTTTTTTCAAAGGTCAGAGCGGAGCAACTTTGAAAATTATAACAAACCCTTAAGCTGTTTTTATTTTCGCCTTTAGTGAAAAACTTCCTCAATACAGTATGGGTAGACGACGTGTAACATTGTGAAATATAAACTTTTCTGACTAGCGATTTACACTCATCTTGTGAGCTGGGCTGGCCCAACGATCTAAATATACACAATCCTTGTTCCTAAACCGTTAGAACCGTCAAGTGAAATTCCGGGCCCAGAACTAAAACATTACGGGCCCCTATTTTTAGATGACAGCAATTGCATTGCACTCGTGTATGACACCAAAATAATAGCGACGCGCTTACAAAATAAAACACGTCATCTCTTTCACTCGCGCAGAATATAATCAACTGGCTACCGTTTTATGTGTGTGTGCGTTTGTATTTCATGTAATGCTTATGTTTGTTTGATTCGTCATGTGAGTGATTGTTGAAGCCTTTTAATCTCAAAATAATCAACCGAATTTGATAAAATATAGATTGTTGACATCTGCACTTTTCAAGTTATGTATTTTAAAATTCTGTTTGTTATGGGATGGTGCCGAGTCTTGTGAAAGCATTCAATAGTTTCTAACGAATTGTTTACGTGGCCAAGGTAAAAAAGCATCATTTAAAATCTTTTCACGGTAGATTTGTTGATTTACCTTTACGCCCTGTTCAATGAAAACGAGTGGTGAGCGTCCTGTGTCCACATCCTTGGGGTTTTTTAATGCAACCAGTATCATTGTAACGTGTAATGGACCGATACACAAAAATGTTGTTCACTCGCAAATGACGTAGCTCATTAACAATGGCTGGATGCGATTTCCCCGCTAAATACAAAGCAATAACATTGTTGCATTTGAATTCCATTTCGATAAGTTTTTTTAACTGCGACGTCAAACTATATGCTTCCATTGGCTTGTAAGCAATATAACAGACTGACGCTTGACAAAACAAGAGCGCGTTGTTATTAGCCGTTTGATTGCTACAGCAGCGTGAAGTTGGCAACACTTCGAGGGCCGACCCCTGTATAATATTAGTGGGATTTAATTGGAAAATTGCATATGTATATGTAGTTGAAAATTGAGGAAAAACACTGCAATCAAATGGAAGCGCATCAGTATATTTTTTCTAAACTTGACCTGTATTTGTATCAGACGAATCTAAAAATTCAAGTTTGGAGGCTCCATTTTTAATAGTATCCGAAATCTCGTTGTTCGGACAACCAAATATGGTCGCACATAGCTACATCGACTCTACTTTTGATGCTGTTCGAGAATATATACATACTCGTAAGTATACTTCACGGAACCTGCAACGCCTGTTTCTGCCTGTTACATAGATTTGCACAAACCTAATATACCCTTGGCCTCCAGGACAGGGTAACCGTGTTCCAATTTGCACTTACTTTTGCGTGTTATGATTTCATGGACAAGACAGATGAATAGGCAGGCAAACAGACGGACAAGACTAGGACTTACTAGTATTTTATAAAAATCTAAAGAAAAATGCAATTTACCTTGAATATACATAGGTTGATAATTAAAAAAAAGAAAAAAAACCAGTAACAACATAAATACTCAATTTAATAAAAAAAAAATTGTTTTCTTTAAATTTTTCTCTGGCTCGGGACTGATTTGAGCCTACATCCTTCCAAACAGCGCTGAAATTTGAGCTTTTTGTAGCTTTTCACGCCAAAATCTGTCATTTTGAAAAAAATTGTAGAACAAAAGTTTCTTAGTTTTTTTTTTTTTGTAGTAAAAAATTTATCTAAAAAATTTAGATTTTCTAAAGGATTCAAACAAGCACATAAACCCACAAACGTTTTCGTTTACTAGTCAAAAAGTTCAAAAATTCATAACTTTTGAGTGTGTGGACCGATTTTCCTTACCTTGGGCTCGTTGGACTCGCCCTGGCGCCAAGAATAAATTTAAAAAAAAAATATTTTTAGGGTGATAGGCCCCCTTCCTCATGGGCTCCGATACCGCTTGGGGTGGGTGTTTTCAACCGTCTATATTTCGGATTGTGTTATTAACATTTTCTCAATGTACGTTTCAAGACTTTTTTAATAGTACATAACACGTTTGGATCGGACTTATTAGTAAAAACTTATATATTGCGAGTACGAGGGCTGCTATTTATATTTTGGGAACTGGCAACACTAATGTCAAAAGGTAAAATCTGGCAACACCATAAGAAAGTTTGACATTTTTTGGCATAAACGTACTCACAAAGTTTTGATGTACAATTGCTATTTGCTTTGTTTACTAACTCACTGAAAAGCAATTTGGCCAAAAAATGGAAATTTCAAGAGAAGGTTTTCGTTGGATTATTTTTCACAACTTTCAACGTGGATTATCTCAACAAGAATGTGTCAATGAACTCAGTTCTTTGTATGGCGATAAAGCACCATCAAAAACCACAGTATATCGCTGGTATAGTGAATTCAATCGTGGTCGTAGTTCGGTCGCCCACGAATTCCGTGAAGGTCGTAAAAATCGGTTGTTGTGCCCAAAAACATCGATGCAGTGCGTGAACTGATAATGCAAGATCGTGGTCAACGATTCAAAAACCATGTTTTGGAAGTGTCTCAAGAGGAATGGAAAAACTGCTAAGACAAATGGTTTGAACGAATACAAAAGTGTATTGATCAGCAAGGGGAATATTTTGAGAAACAATAAAGCCATTTTCATTTAAAAATTTTTGTTATTATTTGCTATTCCCAAAATGTAAATAGTACCCCTCGTATAATATAGAGCTCGTGCTTCAGCCACACTGAGGGGAATTTCGTCACTTGCGTGGACTACCGTCCAGACAGATTATAGGAGCAAAGGCAGCCACAAATGTGTGTGGCTGGAAAATCATGAGAAAAGGCCAAATGGACACTATGAGCTGCCCTGTTGACCGTTTTTATCCAATCGTTTTACTCGACCTTAACTTTAAGCTATAAACAATAAATATGGTGTGAAACATAATAGAATGTGGCTCTCATGTACATCTATGGTTTAAATAAAGACACTTTGACTAGGTGCAGACTATTTTGTAATTGAACAAACTCAACTGCAGCGTTTCTTCTTGGTTTATATACACATGCTTATGTACATACTTATATGTTATACCTTTTATCACACACAGCCTTCATGTGCTTTCGCTAGGCGGCAATTTAATCACCGATGTACCCGAATCTGTTGGCATGCTTAGTCAACTGCAAGCGCTGGTACTCTGTGACAATCTGATTGAGCATCTGCCAATGAGCATTGCTATGCTAAAGAACCTCAAATCACTGCTGCTGCACAAAAACCGACTGAAGCACTTACCAAAGGATATTGTAGCTCTTAAGAATCTAACAGAGGTGAGATATGTGATAAAATAACTATACATACAAAAATATTACAAATCTCGACTTTTTTCACAGTTAAGCTTGCGCGATAATCCACTGGTTGTTCGCTTTGTCCAGGACATGGCACTAACACCGCCAACACTGCTCGAGCTGGCTGGACGTATTGTCAAAACTAATGCACAGCATCTCAATGAGGGTGACCTACCACGCACATTGTTGGAGTATCTCAACAGCGCTAATTGTTGCGTCAATCCAAATTGCAAGGGAGTCTTCTTCGACAATCGAGTTGAACATATAAAATTCGTCGATTTCTGCGGAAAATATCGTGTACCATTATTGCAATATCTCTGCTCATCCAAGTGTATTGAGCACGAGCAGCCGGGCGGAGCAGGTAGTGTCGGCGGCATTGAACGACCTCATACAAGCGGTAGTGCGAGCAGCGGTTTTATGATGCGCAAAGTGCTGCTTGGTTGAATGTGGTTTATATTCAGCAAAACCAGCGGAGCAAAGGGATTAAATCACTATTCTTTAGTTGTTACAAACTGATTTTTTTTTTCTAAACTAATTTATGTTATCCAAAATGTGGAATTGTATGAATAAACTGTTTTTTGTTGCCGCTTTCTGTCTCCAACTTCTTACTGCCAAATAGGAGGTCGCCTATACTGCCGGCCTGTGTATGTATACATATGTATGTATATTACAAATAACAATTTCAGTACAGTGGTTCAAGTTTCATGTTGCTTTATCTCTCTCTCTCTCTCTCTCTCCCTCTCTTTCTATTCTGAGGTGAATAAATTCAACTTGAGTATTAGTTTATTCTTTCTGAATATCAAGAAGTATTTATTTTATTTAATCTTGGTTTATTCTAAAATACAATTTTAAGACGCTGGTCAAATACATACACGTATAAAAAACACTGTAAATTCGCGCGGTTCTGCATTGCGCAACAATCTGTGCAGACGTATCTAGATGCAACAAAAAATTGATGTAAATATGGAGAACTGTGCGAAAAGCTTTGATACTGCAGCCGTCGTTCACCATGTGGAATGCGTGGTTGTGCGACAGTGGCGTTGTTGATATTGATTGCGTCAAAAGTACTATAAATTTGTGGCCAGTATGTATTTAGTTTTTGTTCCTTTTATTCCTTACAGAGTATATAATTATAAAAATGTTTGTTGTTCAATTTAATAAATTTATTTTATAAGAATATGTTCGCAGAATTATATCGTAAACTATCCAAACTAGGGGCTTCGTTGGTGCAGTTTTCATATGTATCACACGCAGTGTTAATATTACATATAATTTTGTGACGGGGTTTGTAATGCATTAAAGGAGACATTAGACACATCTAAAGTATTTATACATAATCTTTACCAGTACGACGGTAATCCATCTAGTCAAATCCGTGCGTTTGTATCTTATGTAATGTAAACTAGTGTTTCAGATTTTAAGATAGCGTTCTGAATTATGGTTACTTCGTACATATGTCGAAATAGGTCCGCAGTACGTACTTTATGATATATGTCAAGTATTGAAAAACAATTAAAAATTAGTTTTCCTCGTAATACGAGAAAATTTAAAGATTTAACTGTATGTGTTTTAGTTTAGGGGTTTGAATTGGCTTCGGTTCTACCGAGGTTAACTTGCTTTCTTGTTTCTATTTTTCTTCTGTTGCTCTCCAGGATTTTTTAATTTTTTATTCCATTCACACATAATGTGAATAATGTGAAATGGTATTATCAGTTTGTCTGAAAGTTTGTAACGCATTAAAGGAGGCATCGTAGACCCCATAAAGTATATAGATTCTTGACCAGCTCGACGAGATGAGTCGATCTATCGATGCATTTGTATGGAAAACGTCAATTTCAACTTGAATTCGATATGGCGGCATCTTTCACATCTAATACATCGCTTCATACACATCTACTAGAGGGCGTGTACCGCCCACCTTTTGGGGTAGCCACAATTTAAACCCCCACTTTTATGTTTTACAATACTATTTAAAATTTCGTGTGAATGGTATTAAAGCTTCGGTTCTACCGAAGTTAACGTTTTTTCTTGTTTTATCTGCTTTTGACGTATGGCATTTGATGCACTCCGTCCGTTTTGTCTTTTTTTCGAATTATGACTATCACTTAATAGTTTGTTATGCAAGAATGTCTGTGTAGTTTGAGTAAGAGGTTGCATATGGAACATGTTGTCTATGTTTTAACTTTTAAACTTACGCTAAGATATTTAAAATGAAAAAAAAAATTAGTTTACTATGCGCACGACAACTCTTACAACTGCATATGGCAGAGTTTTCGTTACGAAGGAATATAGCGCCTTGGTGCGCTGAGTGCATGTAGACAAAATTCAAATTTATTGATCCATAGCCTCCTGGCTGGTGTCATCGACCTCCATGCCAGCTGGCTCGTCAGTTTTGGTCAGCTCTGCCATGACCACCTCCTCAACGATATTCGGCGATACCTGCTCTGGTTCCTCATCGTCCATTGGTTGTTGCTGTGGCTCGTCAGCGGTGTTTGAAGATGTTATAGGTGCCTCTTGTAGTTGTGGCGGGACCGGTGCTATGGTTTCTTCAGAAATTGGCTCTGCCGGTTTGGCGTTGTCCTGCTGCTCAGTCAAATCAGCTGCTGTTACAATAGCTTTTTCCATCACTGCAGCAGTTTCGTCTGCTTCAATAGATTCAACGGAAGTCGCATCTGGTGGCGGCGAGGAAGGTGAAGATTGACCTACTGCAGTTACAATATCAGAATTGGATGTTGTTTTGTTGGCAGCAGCAGTAACTGATGTTAATTCCTTATCTTCCGCTTTTTTTGGCACATCTACCTTATCAGTCTTTTCTTCATTTTCTTGCTTATCTTCTACAGTTTTCTCCACTGTTTTATTTTCAGCGACAACCTTGCTCTTGGTTGCAACTTCAGTTGGTTTATCATCTTGCACGACAGAGACTTCCTTCAAATCTTTGTCATCCACTGCCGGTTGGTCTTCAGTAGAAGTTTCGGGTTTTTTAGCTGCATCGTCACTATCAGCATTATCAGCCTTTTTATTTTTAATCTCAGTCGGTTTTGCATTAGTTTTATCAGTTTTGATATAATCACTTTCACGGTCCTTTGAGACATTGGGCACATCACATTTTTCTGCTTTATCTACTGTATCTGCAGCTGCTGTGGCATCTGGCTTTTCCAACTCTTCATCGTTGACTTCACGCTCTGGTGATGGAGAAGCAATTTGTTCTGATTCAATTTGCCTTGAATGGGCAAAATCTTTTGTTTCCTGTTCAGTTTCCTTTTCATCGTCTTCGACGTCTTGCTTTTCAATTATTTTGCCTGTTTCTGTGGTAGCCTCGTCCTCTTCGACTCCGTCAGAGGACTTGACGTTGGATGTCTTTGCAATTTTATCCTCTCTTTCTTCATTCTTCTTACTATCCACAACTTTGATGCGCTTCGCTATTTCCTCATCCTCTTCTTCTTCATCGGGCTCAGCAGGTGTTTCAGGCACATCTGCTTTAGATGTACGCATAGTCGCGACATCTGCACTATCTAAATCATCCTCATCGTCATCAACTTTGTCAGTACGTATAGTGCTTTTATCCAAACCAACTGCAATGCCATTGTTATCGCTCACAGACAATTTCAGTTTTTTCGCCTTTGGTGCAAGATTCTCATCATCCTGGCTGCGCGGATTACCTGATTTAAGTGGACTAACACTACTAGCCACTACTGCTGCTGCTGCTACGGCCGCAGCAGCATTGCGCTCATCGGCGCTGATGTATAGAACATCATTCTCCATCTCAATATCTATGTTGACCTCAAGAGAGAGATCACCATTGACAACGGAGTCAAGCGAGTCACCATTTTCGCTTTCAGTTCGTTTACGTCCGGGATCGACGGTGCTGACCACTGTACAAAATATATATGTATTTAAGTAAAAATATTGGTCTACATATATAGTTACAAACTACTTACCCAATATGTTCTTTTCAAGTGCACGCATATACTTATCAATGCGTGTGTACTGCTTGCGTGGTTCAATCAATAACTCGCACAAACGTTGTATGGTAAACGGAGCTGCATTGAACAGCTCTAAGCGTTCAAGTAATGCTGATTTCATAGTTTCGTAATTAAATGGATCCACATTTGGATAGTTTGGAATTTCTGCAAAAATTAGAAAATATTAAGTTGAAGCTGCTTTATCTAATTTTGTGCAGATGAACTGCTTTTTACCCTCCAAACGCGGCGATTCATCATTGAAGTTTTTAATGCAGTGCAATAGTTTCTCGCGAAACAAATACTTTAGGTTTGCCCATTTAAACACTGTATCACCAGTTTTCGCAACATATTCCAAATACTCTTCTAACTCCTTTGGAATCTCTTTTTGCTTGAGACGCGTATAACGTTCAAGTATCTGGAGCACCTCTTCGCTGTTTTCCATTTTCTTTGCAGTAATTGTTGTAATATGTTCTTCTATGCTGTAGAGGGATATGAAAAAAAACATTTATTTAAATTGTAAAATTTAATAAATGCCGAATGAAAAAATTCGCAGAACTGCTGCATCTAATTGCGTCTTCTCCTACAACTTCTGTTGCAGTGACACACACACACACACACACACACACACACAGACGATTTGCGCCTACCATGCTGATTGTACTAGTATTTACATATATGAGCATATGCACATACAGTACTTGCTTGGTTACCGGCGCGCGACGAAAGCGACAGTGTTATTATGGTGTCGTATCTTTATGAAATGATAAAGAGAAACTGCGAAGATGGCAATGGAGTCGATAGCGACAGATACATACGTATGTAAGTATATATTCTATGGTGCAAGTTTATGTAGCAAGTAATTTGCGTATTCACACGGATTGCACTTTAGTGACTCTCAGCGGTGTTTCACTTAAACTGCGTCGGAATTTAACCGGCCGGCGAACATTCGTGTTGCATATGCACACACACACTAAATGAACGAAGCAGCGAACTAAAAATTTATTTAAATCGAGCACGAGCAACAGGGCTAACAACGGCTCGTTATTGAAAGGAAAAAAAATAATAAGCTACTGCTTCCTCATCTCCGCTGTTTGTGTTGGTACAAACTTGATTGCTATGTTGAATACAGTGTGCTATGTTGCTCTCGCTCTGTCTGCCAATAAGAGCTAGAGTAAAAAGACAGGGAGAACAACGACAGCGCAAAGATATACCACACGAGAGAATATAGATAGAGGGGAAGAGTCAGTTGTTACTAAAAACGAAGAGCAAAGTTTTGCCAGATGCAGTTGGGAAAATGTCGCCAGCTGCCTTAGTTACGTCGTCTTCAGACAGCACAAATGAAAGCGGCAACAAGACCAGACATGCGTACATATCGTCACAATTTGGCTTTATCAATCTACGGACCATCCTTTTTCTAACATTGCTCTTCAGTTCTTACAAACATTTTGCAAAATTTGTCAACTGCACAAACTTTTATTTTTTATTATTTCTCATGTTGAAAGTAGTTTGTCGAGCTTTATATATACTCACGAAATTTTATGCCGAATTGTATACGAGATATTAAAACAATAAACGAGGCACAATGAAACAACTTCACAAAACGACGTTCTACCGGCGCGATGCCAACTTCACATATTCTGCAATAGTGATGGACACAGTGCGATAAAGTGCTAGGTAATGCATTCTAATAGAGGTGGTCTAATTTCAATTAATTTACCAGCGTGAATTATTACTTCCGTGATGTACCTGCGTGAATCAGCCTGAAGTTAGCAACAGGGGATGCAGCCAATAACCGGCAATCAACATATTCAGGAAACGGTATTCTGTTATGATGATTTTTATTTGCAACAGCGCTGAGAAACATCTAGCTGAAATGTTTACTTACATATTACGTAGCAAAGGGTCGTATTAAGGCAGAATGATACAAGATACGAGTTTGAAATGTGCTAAAAGCTCGGTCAGATTGGACGGACTATACATACAGGTAATTTTACTCAGAAAGCTATAAAAGCTACATTTTACTTTCAAATATTTTTAAATCAGTTTAATATTACACCACAGCTGGAAGAAGAAAAACCATTGGAGGATATCACAGCGGAGGAAATCAACAAGGCACGCCTGCGCGATTTACATAGGAAGCAGATCAAATTAAGGATATTGACGGTGTACCATGTAGGTCGTAAGATTACTAAGTAGTTCTCTATAATGAATAATTACTACTTTCTTATTTAAACAGTGGACGAGGACATCAATGGTATATCACTAGGGCAAACATTGACACCGATTAAAAGTAACTGACTCTACTCCTTCAAAGAGCGACACAATCGATCCGGAGCGAGTCGAGACCGAAAGGGTTACCACAAGTAAGTAAGATACATTAGATCCGGCGCTACAAAATCTATGCCCTATCAAAACTAACTTTAATCTGGAAAAAGGCAACTGGAACCGGGTAGGACTTTTAAAGAACAAGTGGAACGATATCGTAAACGACTACTCAAACAGGTTCAGAATTACTATTTTAAAATTAGTTTGAAATATTTATTAATATGTATGTATTTATATTATACTAGTAGGTCCCCGCGACGTTGTACACGGCCCTCCCCTTTCCCCTGCCACTCCTTCCCCCTTCCCCACCGCATTGCGAAGGGTTCAACAACGCTCGGAGCGACACAAACTCAAATCCAGGTACTAATTTGCATGACAGCTTCGTTTACTTTTTCTGCAAATTTTATAAATTATATTGCCTGTTTACAAACTTTGCATAGGAAATTTTTTGTTTAATTTTATAAATAAATCTATACAGTTGAAATTAAAATTATGAATGATTTCGTAATATTTAAATGGTCCATGGCCTGTATAGAGTTGTCTTGTGATTCCTCCAGAATCAATCATTTTGCCTTTTATGTGCATTATAACATGTGCCGATATTGTTCCACACAAAGTAGAATTTCAAGAGTCTCTTTCTGTAAGGATGGAATGGAAAAGCTGTTTACAAATGCACAGAAATCACTGAGATTCATATTACAATGTCACCAATAGAGAAGTATTTCCAGTATTTATTTTTTCAAAATTGCAACTACATATCTAAACCAGTAGCTTAATAAAAATATTAAACTCATTAATCAATTAAAAATAACATAAAACTAAAGGAAGAAGTTTGCGCCAACTCAGACCCGTTGGAGGAATTTTTATTGGGCGCCTGGTTAACCGACTGAGCCCCTACCAATTACAATAATAAAGAGCTGCTACCTCCCCTGACATAACTGTCGTCAGTGACTCGCTTGTTCGATACACTGTGTGGTATATTGATATAGCATTGAGTTCAGACCACATTCCTATTGTGGTTAAAATTACTCGTCCGGAAGACTTTATTGAGTCGGATTGTAGAGTCTTTTTTAATTACAGAGTATACACGCTGTATAGAGCAATCACTCAGTGGTCTCTTGCCTCCTAATGACGTTAGGGTAGTTCAGAGGATTCTTAGGGATGTGATCACCAAGGCTGAAAAGGAGAATATTCCTGCTGGTATCTTTTCTAGTAATAGGTCAGGCTTTCCAGTGGAAGCTGCGCACTAAATGACCCTGCATGATAAAATTGGTGCCAACGATTCAAGTGACAGCCGCATTGCCTTGTTATCGCACAATGTGAATAATCTCGTTGCAGAGCATAGGAAGGCCAAAATGCTTGAACCCTTGGTTAATTGTGACTCGGGCTCGCTAGGTCTGTGAAACACTATTAAAAGCTCTCTATTGTTTCTCAGAATAGAGCTCTTTCATCCATCACATTCCAGGGAGTGCAAATAGGATCGTCAAAGATGTGTGTCACCTTATTCTGCAGACAGTTCGTACAACACTCTTTTCTGCAGAATAGTTTAAATCCATACGTCGTATTCAAATGAAAAAAAAACATGAGGATATGTAATGTTTTATATGTAAAGAGGTTTCTGTAGGGAAAGCAAAATCATCCAAGGCACTCGTCCATTAGAAGTTACCATATCAATTATTAATTTGATATTGACTACAATAAAAAAGTATTTCATACAAAAAGTCAAAAGTGGGCGATGAGTGTGCGGGCTACCCCAAAATGGGCGTGTCGAGTCAATCTTGATGCTATTAAACTAAGTGTATGTCCTAATTTTCAACTGGTTAGCATAAAAATTGGTCCCCAAAAAACGCGCAACAACATACAGACGGACATAGCTATATCGACTCGTCTCGTCGAGCTGAACAAGAATATATGTATATAATTTATGTGGTCTATGATACCTCTTTTAATGCGTTACAAACTTTCAGACAAATTGATAATACTATTTCACACTATTGGAGGTGTCACAGAAATCTCTTTTAGGGCCGTTCTCATGACTTGCCTATATCTTTATAGCTCATATTTTTCTCGCGATATTCTAGTTTTCAATGTCACGACTGTTATTAAGCTTATAACCGTATTGCCAAGTACGGCGAGCCCATAAATTTATAAAAAATTTATTTTAAAGAAACCTGCCAACTCAATCGATAAAAAGACAAAGCAAAATGAAAACAAAAAAAATTGAAATTTTTTGTTAAAATTTTAAATGCACACGTGCACATTATATTCATAGATTGGCTCGTATTTTTCCACAGCGGCGGCGCTCACTCTCATCCAATTTTTTCCTAATTTATAGATTTTATTCGTTTACATTTGTGCAAATGCATGGACTCTCCACCTCTTCAGCTTTTTACAGCTGACCGATAAATAAGACAAATGTAACCGATTTCAGACGGACAAGTGACCGATTTTTGAACGATAACAGAAAAAAATATTCTCTAGGGCTACTCAAAATGGATTTATTATAATTGTGAAGTCGTGACATGCACTACTCAATATTATTCCGCCTTCAGCATATATTTCCAATTCGAGTTTTCTATTGTATTTGTAAGTCGAGAGAACGGCCCTAAAACTTAAGCTACAAAAATTTCGAAGGAGTTTTCTTTAGTGCAATTATACGATTTACTTTGAGGGGGCAAAGTAGATTTAGATTTTTCATTTCATCGTATTAAATTATTCACATTACTTTATGGAAAAATTATGTAAAGATTTCAGCCTTATGTAAAGATGGCGCAAGAATTAAGGCCGAATGACCATCATTTGCGTCATACGTTCGGTCAATGGGCTGCAAATCAATCCCCAATCAAATCAACCCACTGTTTTATTGAAATATTCTGTTCAGTGTTGAGGCTCTTTTTTGCTTCAATGGGCTTGTCAATTAGCACAATTGCCGCATTTGGTGCGAGAAAATCCACGAGAGATTTTCGAGGCACCGTTACATCCGTAAAAAAAAAAATGTTTGGTGTGCTTAATGTGCCAGTAGAATCATTGGCCCTTACTTCTTTAAAAATGAGGCCGGAGAGAATGTTATCTTCAACGCCGAGAGCCATGATTAGCGATTATTTCGTGCCCCAATTGAATGAGATGTTTGTTGAAGACTTGTTCTTCCATGTGTTTCTGGCGCTACATGCAATACAACGCGTCAAACAATACTTATTGAAGGAAACATTTGGCGAACGCCATATTTCTTGCAATGGGCCAGTCAAAAACTTTCGAGATCGTGCAATTTAACGAATTTGGATTATTTTTTCTGGTGTTACGTAAAGTCATTCGATTACTTGAACATTGGCAACTTTGAACGACTTGGAAGACAACATTATGCAAACCATTGCTGAAAAAACCATTGCATGAAAAAGTGGTCGAAAACTGGACTTTCAAAATGCGCCACATCCAACTCAGTCCCAGCGCCCACAATCCCCAAATCATATTTAAACACTAATGGTATAAAATTCAAAATTCTTCACCTCTAATAAAACATACTTTATAACGCCAATTTTCCTTATGAGAAGGTTATACAACACGTTCGTTTTTTTTTTTTTATCATATAATAACGCTAGGTGAGTTTATATTTTATAAATTGTTCGACAAGAAAGTCGATATGAGAACCCGCAGTCATAAATATGATATATATCATATACATATCGTCATATGTCTTACCAGTGGAAACGTAGCATAATATTATTATACACATTGTGTGTTAAGAGTATAAAAACAATAGTTCAATTATTGAATTCAAATGAAGCGCGCATCGAGCTGTCTGTGTTGTGCAAAACAATCACAGTGGAACTTAGAATGTTTGCCAATCACAGTGATAAATTTACAACCGTCAGATGTAGGCATATTTCTTGTTGCAAATATTCCAACTTCTAAATAGATCAACTCCTCGTGAACGCCAGCATATATCTAAGCTGCAATGATATGCCGTTTGTGTCTGAAGCACTTAAGTGCTGAGGATGCAATCTACTTATTTGAGTCCGACGAAAGTATAGCTGAAACGCAACTGGTTAAGATTATTGCAAAATTTCTCCAAATGGAGGTAAGTGGTGCTGACGCAAACAGCTGAGTTAGATTCAAACATAAATTCTTCGATGTATTTTTTCTGCGTGCGCGCATAGATAACTCCCGAGGACAATGTTTCGACAAACCTATGTGCACAGTGCTGTGAACATTTGGAGGATTTTTACGGTTTCTGGTTGTTGGTCGAACAGAAGCAGAGCACCTTGCAAAAAGACTTTTTGACAGTTTATTGCGATGCAGCGAATACATGGCCAATTACGCTGGATGACTTGCCGATCTGTCCGGATGTGGAAATCGACGAGAAGCCGTTGGATTTAATTAACTTGCCAGCGTCAACTGTCACTGAAATACCTGAAAAAATGGAAACTGAACAAGAAAAAAAATTGGTCGGCATTAAAGGGGCTGAGACAGACGACAATAATATGCAGCATGATGATGAAGAGGAGTTTGCTGCAGCCAAACTTGAACAGAGCACAGATGGTGTGTAACTGTGTTAGATGTTGATATTTTTCTTATTCTTCTGTTTGCAGACGAAATGCCACTAATGAACCTGGTGCAAAAGTTAAAAAGAACAGCGCCGGCAAAGAAGAGAAAACTAAAAAAACGTAGTGTGGAGACGAAAATTTCACAAAATGAATTAAACGAGCTGAAGTGCGAAGATGCTCGCACATCAGAACAACGTGGAAACACTTCCGATGCGACTGGCAATGAAGTAGAAATAAACGATGTATTAGAGGGCAAGGTCAAAGGTGTATCGAAGATTGCGTTGTCACGCCGCTATGAGGAACTAATTGCCACTTTCATGCGATCGAACTGTGATCTGTGCGAATTTTCCACCGAGTTTTTCTCAGATTTACGCACGCACTTTATCACCGAGCACAAATGCAAAGGGTATCTTAAATGTTGCAACAAGGTATTTATGAAACCATGCAAGATGGTGGAGCACGTGCGCAAGCATCTAAATCCGGATGCATTTAAGTAAGCGAACATAAAAAATATCCTTGTTGATAATAGTTTATATGTATTTTAAATATTACAACTTTAGATGTCAAATTTGCCAGAAATCGCTCAGCTCACAGGAGTACCTACAAACGCATTTAGAGACTATACACAGAAAGCCAGACTCCAGCAATGCTAACGTTTCAAAATATCCATGCACCAAGTGTGACAAAGTCTTTAGTAGTCAAAAGCGACAAGAGAATCATTTGACAAAGCACGACAACGACGATCTGCACTTCGACTGCGAATTATGTGGCAAGAGGTAGACTCTAGCATATAAAAAATATATATATGTATATGTATATATATATATATATATATATATATATATATATATATATATATATATATATATATATATATATATATATATATATAATATATATATATATATATATATATATATATATATATATATATATTTACATAAATTTCAATTGCTTGCAGCTTTGCCAACACCCATCGTCTGAGACGACATAAACAATCCATACACGAAGATCTGCATCCCCATATTTGTGACATTTGCGGCAAGAAGTTTAAGTTCAAACCGTCATTCGATCGACATTTGCTCGCACATCAGGGTGTTTATGAGAAGCCAATGCAATGCCAACAGTGTGGCGTTTGGTTGAAGAACGTGCAGAGTCATCGCCTGCATGCTTTCACACATGATAACCGAAATACAGGGTGCCCGCATTGTGGCAAGATATGTTCATCGCGCACAGCGCTGCGGGCTCATGTCGAGTACACACATCGAATGGAAGTGAATCTACAATGCAAGTTTTGCGATAAAAGTTTCAAGATACCACGAAATCTCGAGGAACATATGGCCATACATACGGGTCAACAATTGTACAACTGCCCGCATTGCCCAAAAGAGTGTCGCTCGCGCTCCAACATGTATGTACATATCAAACAACGTCATGCTGAAGAGTGGTTACGAGCTAAAATGGCACGCTCGCACAATCCGAACGTTAAGCCTATAAATGTATAGCCTTCGAGGGTTATTGGGATGGCGGTTGATTTCGATGGTGAAATATAATTCCGTTATAGTACATAAGTTATTACATATGTTCAGGGTAGGTATAAAATGTAAAGGGATTGATTTTATTGTGATATGACTATACGTAGCAGCACGCTCAAGTGGGTTGGGATCGATGGAGCAGCAATTCTGCTTACGAACGTGTCAGTCGTCTCCGACCATACACAGAGTTAGGTTAGGCTCTTTCATGAAACTCGTTTTTATCTCCTGTGTCAGCTGTTATATTACAATGTTTGTCCGAAAAGTAATGTCAATGAGTTGAATAAAAAAAATTATCAGATCGGTACAATAGCCTATATTGAATCCAATGAATGTGCCTATTCTATTAAACAATTATTTTTTATGCCTACCATGTATTTAGGAATTTACATATGTATGTATACAAGTAGTGCTAAGCTGATTGATCTAAGCAAGAAAATACATTTTTTTTTTTGTAAAATTTAAAACAAACACTTGTTGCCTTTTTATTGTCGCACAAACTACAAGTATATAATAACCAATTAAAAATAAGAAAAACCGTTAACTTCGGTGGAACGGCTACGGTGGTGTTCCACTTCAGTTTTTAAATTTTTCAAAATTTCTCAAAAAAGACCTTCATTACTTTCATTTTTTTACAATTTTGTATACTTAACTTATAGTATAATGCGCTTTAATGGATTTTGCCGTTTTTGTTTCTGTACAATCTTCTACAGATAGAAAAATACATTTTTGATCTTAAACCTACCATAATAAAGCTACCATAATTTTCATCCTTCATCATACCCTATGTTCTGGGATTATAGATTTCAAACTTGAATTTTTATAATCGGATATTCCGATGTATCAAACCTTGAGCGTAAATCGAGCCGAATATCAGCATAAAAATCATATATAAATTGATTAAATGAATGAATTTGTATCCCTATAATTCAAAACTAAATTACTAGCTGATTTCGGTTTTATATAACTGAAGTCAGACTCATACATATTAAATAAAACGGCGCGACTTATGCACTGTACATTGGGGATACAAAAATATCAAAACATCGTTTTTGCAAGATCCCTAACGCAAACCAATAATTTAGGGGCTGCGCATCGCTTTGTAACTATTACGAGGTAAGCAGCAATGCACTCAGAACATCTCGAGATTTCTCACATCTTGGTTTTGACCGTCTCTTCCATAATATAACAAACAAAAAAATAATGTAGTTCTGATAACTGACTAAATACTACGCTGTAATCTTCCCATACCCCCTTCTCATAACCCATCTTCCTACTTTCCGAGCCACCACTACTTGGTACCCTGGGCTACTAGTACGTCTACAGGTGAGGAAAAATTGACTGAGACTGAATTGATCATGTTGACTCAAGCTATGTTTGACTGAAAACACTAATTTCAGTTTATGGTGAAATTGCTGATTAACTTAATAAGAATAAAAGAAAAATATTTTTAAATAAAATATGTTTTATTTATTTATATAATGTCGATAAGTTGAGGAAAAATTATATATAATATAGATATAGAGAGAGAAAAATATATATATAAATAGAAATATGATATATATATATATATATATATATAGATGATAGAGAGAGAGAGAGAGAGAGAGAGAGATATATATATATATATATATATATATATATATATATATATATATATATATATATATATATATATATATATATATATATATATAGAGAGAGAGAGAGAGAGAGAGAGAGAGAGAGAGAGAGAGAGAGAGAGAGAGAGAGAGAGAGAGAGAGAGAGAGAGAGAGAGAGAGAGAGAGAGAGAGAGTATATATATATATATATATATATATATATATATATATATATATATATATATATATATATATATATATATATATATATATATATATATATATATATATATATATATATATATATATATATATATATATATATATATATATATATATATATATATATATATATATATATATATATATATATATATATATATATATATATATATATATATATATATATATATATATATATATATATATATATATATATATATATATATATATATATATATATATATATATATATATATATATATATATATATATATAGTTGGAAAATAAAACAAGCATTGTATTATGTTTCAAAGCTAATACTTATTTAAAATACGATCCATTTAACTAAATACAACGTTTGGAACTTTCAACCAATTTATCCATAGATTATTTAAACTTGCTTTTTGGGATGTTCTTTAGCACCTGTGTCAAGGCTGCTTATATGTCTGCAATGTCGTCGAAAAATGTCCTTTCATTGTAGTTTTCATTTTTGGGAAGAGAAACAAATCGCACGGTGATAGATCAGGCGAATACGGAGGGTGGTCGATGAGACAAATCTGTTTTTAGATCAATAAAATTCATTGACTACACGAGCGATTTTTATACCATTCACACATAGTGTGAAATGGTATTATCAGTTTGTCTGAAAGTTTGTAAAGCATTAAAGGAGCCATCGTAGACCCCATAAAGTATATATATTTTTCATCAGCTCGACGAGACGAATCGATCTAGCCATGTCCGTCTGTCTGCCTGTCCGTCTGTATGTTGTTGCGCATTTTTTTGGGGTCCAATTTTTATGATATCCAGTTGATACACATACACATACACTTCTTTTTATTGCAGTTTATTAGAGTGTCAAGATTGTCCCACCACGCCCACTTTTGGGCCCCCATACAAATCCACCGCCCACTTTTGACTTTTTGTATCAAAAACCTTTTTATTGTAGTCAATATCAACTTAAGAATTGATATAGTAACTTAAAGTAGACGGATGGGTCCCAACATCCTACATTCTTACTTTATTTCACCATAGATCTTATAATGAAATAGCTTCAAAGAAAATAACATGAACATTTTCCCAGCACCAAAAGCCGCTTCAAATAACATTGAAAAAGCGTTAAATGTGTAATTGAGATCTCAATATTTATTACAAATCCACAAATTGACTACGATCCTAAAGTACAACTCATTCACTTCCCAGCAGACACTTAAACTAATAAATATAAACACTTTACTGAAAAAGTAACGATATTTTTGTGACACTTGCATTAGAACTGAATATTAATTGAATATATAACTTCGTTCTGCAAAATTTTTCCCACGCAGTAGATATATGTATATGTACATAGAACGAAAAAGTGGAAATGAGAAAATCGGAAGATGAGGAAATCAGAATTGAATATTAATTAATAATTAGTTGATCTCAATGCGTGCTCTCCGTCTTCCCCTCTGTCTGTTCCTCTACTCGTCTGTCCTTCTCTCCATCTGTCCGTCTCTGTCCGCTCGAAAAGAATGCACCGGATCACCGTTTTTTCCATTCCGCCCAATACCTATCTAGTAGCGAAATTGCGTACACAGCTGTAGTTAGCTGCTATCTACTAACTTGATCTTCGCACATATCTGGGAAATCTAAAAGTTTAAGTTTAAAGGCTCTACTTTTTATAGTCTCTCAGATCTTGTTGTTCAAACATACAGAAGGACATGACTAGATCGACTTGCCTCGTCGAGCTGATCAAAAACATACTTGTATTATATTTTATGGGGTGACGCCTACTTTTACCTGGTACATACATTTGCACATATTTATTATGACAAAAAATAAAAATTGCACAGAAAAGTATATGTATCATAATTTGCCCAACCTCACAGAGTATTACCACTCGAATTATGAGCACCAAATTTTGGTCTCATTTTACGGTAAATCGCCAAAATGTACTTTTCAAAATTTATTTTGACCTATATTATTATGCCCTGTACTCAAAAGGACACGAGTATAATAAGTTTGTGCGTATGAATATAACAGCCAGATGGAGGCGTGGTAGAGTCTTAATTATTTTCGGGAACTGAGTCGATTTAGCTGCATCCCGTATGGATG
Source organism: Leucophenga montana (assembly GCA_035044765.1). NCBI lineage: Eukaryota > Metazoa > Arthropoda > Insecta > Diptera > Drosophilidae > Leucophenga > Leucophenga montana. The sequence goes on from JAWNNQ010002111.1 coordinate 86,865, forward strand.
TATGAGACAACTAATCTCAGGAACTATAAGAGATAGAGGCTTCAAAGTTGGATATTTAGATTCTCCTTGAAAATTCGCAGATGTCCTATATTATATATATTTTTTGTAAGAATGAAACAGTCGCATGTTCACGACTGCGAAATACACTTCACTCTTGCTACTTTACACATATGCAGACATTAATATATGAAATCACAAAAAAAAATGTTTATTAAATAAAAACAAACAACAAATTGAATAATAAATTTAAACGAAAAATATTAAGCCGTTTGACCATAGTAGTCAATTGAAATCTGAGATTTTTTTTAGCTTTCCCAGCCATTCATTCAAGTTGTACAATAAAAGTTTCTTAGCTTTTTTTTTTGCGTACAAAAATTCTGTGTAAAACAAATACCCTTGAATGTACGACCTCAAGATCTTTCTAACGGTATATAGCACGTCTAGAGTAAACTTGTCAGTAAAAACTTCGTCATTGGGCAATAATAAAATATATTCGTCTTGCAGCTACTCTGAGGTAGACTTTCATAACTTGCGTGAACTCTCATCCACAATGATATTCTAGTAAACTTGTTTATGCAAACCGGATTCAAAACATCATCCCTTCTCCTTTGGCAGCCAAATGTTTACATTGGAAGAGTTACATTGTTTTCGCAAATTGAAGATACTGGTAATATGTATATGTACAATATGTAGATACGGCATTACCTCAGGTAATTTATTTATTTTCGACTTTAGTTTGGTTTGTCGCCATTTTCATTTATTGTGTATTTTACAAAATGCTTTTCTGAAATGTTTCGTTACATGTGTGTACAATGTACATATACCTATAACCGTGGTTCGATTTTCAATTTTGCTACATCAATCAGTAGTGCGTCTCCGATTTTTTAAAATATCATTGAGTTTGTTGTCATTTTCCGTGGTTATTTTTATAGTTTTAGAGGAAGATCGTAGATAACATGATAGGATTTTCATTATATTATTAGCACATTGTTTAGTGCATTTAAATATATATACATATTTATTTTTTTTTTTAATTGCATTTTATTAACAGGTTTCTAGTCCTTAAAAACAGATTAGATTTCGTTTGATTGCTTTGGGTTTACAAAAAGTCGACAGTAAAATGTGCAGTTATTTTAATGCTATTCAAAAAACATTTTTGATGTATTATTTTATGTGTATAAATGCATAGTATCGCAGCTTTTGGTTATTAAAATAACAAACGATCTCAAAAAGAAAAAAAAATATACAAATGGGTTTAAATTAAAAAACTAGATTTTGATTTCTGTTGTCACTATAAATTAAAATGTAATGAGTTTCTCGTTATGTTTTCTATGCATCTACTGAGTACATACACAAAAAAATATTATATATTGAATAGAGCTACTCTTAAGATGTACTACGATAAGTTAAGAAATTTTTTTGTTTTACATATTTTTCTAAGTTATAATAGTTTCGAATATGTTAAATTTTTAAGGCAAATATTTAAAAAGTGCATTCATAAATGGTATCAGACATTTGGTTTTGTTTCATAAAGTATTTATCGACTAGTTACGGTTGTATAGAGAACCGATATATAGATTACATACATATATAGACAAAAAATTGTTTCATTGCAAACCTAGTGAACGAACATACAAGTGCCGTCAGTAAAAACTTAAGAAACGAAATTATATGAAAAAATTTTAAATGTCATACAGCTTTACTAATTAACAATTTATAAGCGGCATAACTCCAATCGACTATAAATTGTTTATTGCTTATGATGATAGTATTTGGAATTCTCTTAACGCCTAAGATCAGAATTTCATATCGATTTGATTTATATGCTGTTTATTTTTTTTATATTACAAAGATTTGTTATACCCTGTATGAGAAGTATTTGTAACACGGTGAATTAAGTGTGTTGAGTTGTTATAATATATGTCGGAGACCCCATAAAGTAAATACATTCGTGACAATACCAATTGGTATAGTCAGATTCATCCATCAATCCGTATGTCTGCCTGAGAGAAAAGTTTTTCGTCTAGAAAAGACTCGGGCAAACTAAACTTACGGTAAAGGATTCCTAGCTACAAAAGTAACTTCAAATTTTGTAGCTCGCAACCGTTTTACAGCAGTGGCAAAAAACAAATTCAGTTGTCAACTTTTTCGTAATATTTGTTATCCCTTGATTTGCGTGTACAGGGTATGATATAGTCGAACAATCCGATCATACTTTACTTATTACATATGTAAAAACGTATAATATTTTGTATATAAAAAATATGCATTGAAAATGATAAACCATTTACTGCCTTACTCATAAAAAAAACTTTCAACCGATAAATACGTATATCAGTAAGGAAGTGTTAATTAAGAAAAATTTGACATGGTCTTCGATTGCTTAATTCTGGCATTTGACTTTTTCGCATTTGATCCTTAACTCATTAATATCGTCAAAAATCTGTCAAATAAAATTGATTTCTTCGTATGATTCGAATGATTAGTCAATGATTAAAATTTTTATATTGAATAAGGCAGCTGTTGTTTTAATTACTCAAGGCTTATTAAAACACAGAATTGTCTAATTGGTCTATAAGAAATTGTTTTGAAAACAAAATCTGCTAGAAATTCGATACTTAGTGGTTCAAAGAATGACTTATATAGAATATTTAATAATATTATATATGAAATTATTTTGGAGCTGTCCTCTTGCAACAATGTTCATCCAAATCTTTGGAAAATAAAAAATGAATAAAGAAAACAAAGTGGGATAAACTAAAGAAAAAAGAAAAAAAAACGTGCATAACACTAAAGACTTAGAACTGTTAACAAACATTTACATTTTAAATAGTTAATATAAAATTGTAAGCATTCAATAAATAATAAGGGTCATTCAAAACTACAACAACAATGACAACATCAACTAACAAGATTAAGTAAAGAACATAAGTATAACAATCATTCATTCAATTTATTTTGGGTTTTTAACGAGAAACGCTTATTAACGAACGATTCCACGACAGTATTTAATGCTGTGATGTTGCTGAGGCCACCGCCGATGATGCGTCCCGCCGCTGCAGTTCGATGCGTTTTTTGAGCATCTGAAAAGTCTGCTGCATGCTGCGCATCTGGTAGCGTATTGACGTTGTGACGTCACGCTGCAACTGCTGCACCTCTGCAATGTCCTTGCGCAGATTCTGGTATTCGTTCTTTACCTCGGTCATTGATTCTAAAAGTTCCATGACGTACAGTTCGTCCATGTTGTCAACGCCACCGCCTGTGCCGCCCAAACTACCACCAGCGTCCAGATAGCGCTCGACCTCGTGTAACTTATGCGCGACCGTATATAGTTGACTGCCAGCATTGGCGACCTTTCGGCAGTTGAGTGAGAGAGATTGTTTTGCACAAATAAAGCCACAAAATATAATTATTTATTATGTCTTTATTTGAAGTAATTAATTTAATGTATACAAAATATATAGTCTGCCTACCGATTTTTCCAATTCACTTATATCTTGATAGCAATTCATGTTTTTCCTGCGCGCACTTAATAGTTTCACTATCTTAGAGTAAGCAATATATTTGTGCTATGCCCAACACATTTTTTTAATTGTATTTTAAAGCGTTTTTTTTTTTCAAAATAGTTTAATGTAAAATTTTGTTATTATTATTTTCTTCTTATCGTTTAATTCAATTTTGATGCTGTAACTTCCGATTCGTTGCCGAGTTTGCGTTTGAATGTTTTCCACCCAAATAAGTGTGCTATTTATATACTAGACAACTCACACATGTGTATGTACTACAACACTCCTATGCCATTCAGGAACGAGTGTTTGTTTGTCAATGGTTGTCTATACCGTCATGCCACCCAACCAACCCAATCGCCCAGTCACCCAACCAGACGCCATTGAAAGCCAACAAAAACAAATGCTTTTTACAACCCTAACCTACAACAACAACTAAATCCAATACTTCATATTGCACTTCTCTATCTCCTAAAATGAGGACTTAACCAGTCGAGTCGGCGCGACTATGAGATACCCTGTACATACACAGAGTATTTTTTAAGTATTTTTTGAGTATTTTTTTTCGTATATGAGTCATATCGCTATAGGTGTAAGCAGTTTGTTCAAATGGGAACTAACTCCCACGTTGGACGTAGTAGCTCTATTTTGAAGAATGTGCTGAGTATGAGTATATGAACTCTACTACAAAAAAAAAACCTAATATTTTATGAAAATGAAGCGAAAAATATTTTTTTACAGCAAAAAAAAAAGCCAAAGATCTTACTTATAGTAGTAGTGGGGATACGCCCATTAAGACATGTATGAAGCATTCTTTTATAAGAAGTCTCCATACGAAATTTCAAGATGATATTTCAGTATATTGGGTGTCACGCTCATTGATCCATAATGTAAAAGGTCTATCCATACGAAACTTTAAAGATGGGCGATTTGTGTGAGGGCTACTCATAAAAAGTTGCGTGTGTTGCAGAATTTAAACAGCGTAACTTACTAGTAGGTATTATTTTAAATTTTCTATTCCACTGCAAATCGTGATCAAATTTGAGTTAGACTAACAGTCAACTGCTCTCAATCAGAATTCAAAATCAGAAACATAAAAATTCTGGATTAAGAACATTAGTAAAACTTAAGCTTTACGCTTTTATCACTTACTTTTGCGTTTTGCGATTTCGGTAAAGGTTCAATAAGAGGTTTTAGATTTCTTTGAGTTTTCTGGCTGTCACTTTCAGTGGAAATTGGTTTAGTTTTTAAGTTAGATTCAAAGGTAACATGATAAACTGGCGTATGGAATCACAAAACGCAAAAACGTATCCCTATAGTAGCCTTAACAATGTAAACAGTCTATTCAGAAAATGCAATAACAAAGTTTTACGTACAAGAACTTTCAAACGATTGGTGCATTTTCTGACGATAAAGATCACCCTCAAAACATCTAGGCCAAGACAAAAGTTCTGATAGCTATAATCAAATCGAACTTTCATTTTCAAAAATACTACAGACACTTACGTACATAGATAGTCGGGCTCTTATTCGTGTTTATTTAAAGTATTGTGGTTAGTATTTTGCGTTATTAGTACATTTAGGGCCGTTTTCATGACTTGCCTATAACTTTACCGCTCATATTTTTCAGGCGTTATCCTATAACCGTAACGCCGAGTTCGGCGAGCCGATAAATTTATCAGAATTTTTTGCACAGATACCTGCCAACTCGATCGATAAAAAACCAAAGCAAAATGAAAACAAACAAAATTGAAATTTTGTATTAAAATTTTAAATGCAAACGTGCACATTATATTCATAGATTGCCTCGTATTTTTCTACATCGGTGGCGCTCACTCTCATCCATTTTTTTCTGCTAATTTATAATTTTATTGTGTTTACGTTTTTGCAAACCGTAACCTCTTCAAATAATCACCCGGGCTACTCAAAATTGATTTATTATAATTGTGATGTCGTGACATGCACTACTCAATATTATTCCGCCTATAGCATATCTTGCCATTTCGTATTTTCTTATTTATCGGTAAGTCGTGAGAACGGCACTTATAATATTAATTATAGAAAAACTTACAAATTTGAGAACTGGTAAAGCATTATTTAAAATATAAGAAGAAAGCTGCTTCATTTCGAGATAATCTTCAACATGTTTAAGGTTGTAGTAAGGTTGGCACGTTTGTTGTATACACTTTATCTGCTTATGATTAAAAATTATCTAAATATCCAAATCTGAAGTTTCTATTTCTTATAGTCTTCCATATCTAGGTGTTCATACAGACTGATATGAATTTATATGTATATCAATTCGACTATTGGTGCTGATCAATATATGTATGTACTTTACACGATATATCACGTCACCTTTCGGCTGTTACATACATTTGAACAAATTTAGTATACCCTTTTACACTTTATTGGTACAAGGTATTGAAACGAAAGCATTACAATTTTTTTTTTATAGTAATCAGGAAGCGGAAGTGCAATGAACACCATTCAGATTTGCTACTTTCAGGCATTAAACCAAAGTGTGCCAAATCCGCATCAAAGAATCTTTTATTTTAGCATTGTCGTTAACAAAGGTTTTTTTTTTAAATTTTAATAGATTAAAGTACATAATACAATTTCTATTCAAAATGAAAGCAGTTTTTGTTTCTTGTGTACAGCGACTTTCATTCAAAAAAGTTTATAGTCTGAGACTTCTCCTATCTTTAACTTTCTCGTTATCTCTCTCTCCCAGTTACTGCATAGTCGTCGCACACGATAAACACAAACATCAAGCCAAACGAAACCAGTGTTTGGCAAAAATGTAGCTCCGCAGCATCTGATGAGCGACGAAAAAATGAATTCTGTAAATAAAAGGCCTATCAACGACTTTATGTATGGAATATGACATCGTTCAAAAGGCCGCCGCGGCATCGCTGGATGGCGCGCATCCGACAGGTACAATTTTTGATGACTCTGGCGCATAGATTTGGCTCAATTTGAGCAACGGCACGGAACTCGACACGAAAAAGTCTAACGGGATCAATTCGCACGATCTCGGTGGCCAGTTTAAGTGTCTGCGTGAGATAACGATACCCTCAAATCGCTCGTACAGAATATTCATTGTGGCATCAGCTGTGTAGCATGTAGCATCATCATGTTGGAACTACATGTCGTTCACACCCGTATCCAATTTGGACTACAAGAAATTGGTAATCATCGATCGGTAGCGCTCGCCGTTGATGGTGATGGCAATGCCATTGGTGGTTTCGAAGAAGTATGGAACTATGACGTCGCCGGCCCACAATCTTCGCCAAACAGTAACTTTCTGCGAATGCATTGCCACTTGGTGAACCTCGTGTGGATTGGCATCGTTCCAAATCCGACAGTTTTGCTTGTTCAGGAAGCCATTAAGCCAGAAACAAGCCTCGTCGCTGAAAATGAGTTTTTTTTTGGCTGAAATCGGGGTCCGCTTCCAACTGCTCTACAGCCCAGTCATTGAATACATGACGTTGTCTACGGACGTTTTCCTTCAGCTAATAGATCAGTTGGATTTTGTATGGATGTACACCCAGGTCCCGACGCAAAGCTCGCCAAGTTGTTATCTACGAAAGGCTGAGTTTTCCTGCAAACTCTTACGGACAGTGGCGATGTTTTTAGCAGATCTTGCGTTTCATTGACACGGCTTTTCACTGTACCGGTCGACTCGAATTATGTCGCCAAAACGTTGAGTAGTTGGAAGGACGACCATATAAGCCGTAAAATGGGAGCACCGCACGCATCGTTGCTACAAGAGATCACCCATTTTAATAATAATGTTTTGTTATTTGCACGTCTTTATTGTCTAAAATATAAATACAGAAAAATTAACAACAGATAAAAAAACCCGTCAGTCATGAACTGTAAAAATCTACCCGTCCTTATTGGACAACCCTGTACATAGTTATAGTTATGTTTACATATTTACATGTAAAACGATTTCGCCTCAAATTCTTTAAATTTCATTCATAAAACTAAATTTTATGAATGAAATTTGGAGATTTTGATGCGAAAGAGATAACGATACCCTCAAATATAAATTTATAAATATGTATGTACATACGTATGTATTCATATTTTTTTTTAATATCACTCACCCACTCACAGAACGAAACTTAAGTTGTGTGAGTAAGTCGATCCCAGCAATAAACATACATACATACGTGTACACACACACACAGTTTGTGAGCGCGCCTTTTTCCCCGCTGTATACAAACACATGCACATGAATTTGTATTTGTATATAAGAAAAGTGACGAACAGCTGTGCCTGCAATCGCGTGCAGAGTTGCCAATGCGTTTTGTTGCACATAGAATAAATTGCGCAGTCAATTTATACATTATATGCTACTAATTACAACATCTAATCGAATGTGAAAGAAGTGCAACAAATTTTTCAAGAGTATTTAACTTGGTCAACTAATATTGCTTTCGTTAATAATTATTTGACATTAGTTGTATGCCAAGAGTCGGCAACACCGGCTAGTGACATATGAACATTGTTCCCGCCTTTTTAACGCGCGAAAAACCCGTGTAAGTGAAAAAGGAAAAAAAGGAAAATTGATACGTGCCGCAGTAGCCGCAGCAGTGCAATTTGTGATGCTGCACTTAGTTTAGTGCACCATCATATACAAATCGAACAAAATCTGTGCAATAGACAAACCTTAGTTATTATTACGCTGCTATATCAGTTTTGTGCAGCAGCAGTTGTATAAAAATATTATTAAAATAAGCATATATATATATACATATATGTATATATATACACATATATACATACATATATCACTTGTAAATACAAAGCGTATCGACGCACAGTGAACAACAACGAAACGTAAAAGATGCCGTCGCCATCCGAATCCAGCTCAATGCAAGAAGAGGTCAACGGCAGCGATTCCATGAGTAAAATCATTTATGACAAATACGAGGAATTATGTCGTGATCTGAACATGGATCGTCTGACGGAGGAGAATGCGTTCAAGAAATATTCGGAGATCTCACAGCGCTGCACATTAGAAGTAAGATTTTAATATATTCAATATTTAGTGATTTATATGCCATCTATTAATTATCAGGGTGAGCCGGAGCATTGGTTCTGCTGCGCGCTGTATGCCACCTGTCGCGAATCTGCCACACCAACCGTCGGTGGTCCAGAAACAGTCGTAATGGGCAATTGTGTCCCACTAAACAATATGCTGCGTAGATGCAACATGAGGTAGGTAGCCCTGTAGTGTGCTGAATATTGTCATTTGTAATGAAATATTTGCATATTTGCAGCATATACACATTCACCATGAAGATGAAACAGTGGGCTGAAGTGGCTAATCTCTCACGCGATTTTATCGATCAGTTTAAGGAGTTGGAACGAAAATTTAGCATCACATTTACTCTATGCAAGAATTTTAATCGTATCTTCGCAGATTTATTCATCTGTCCACCTAATGAACGCAGAAATATGAAATTTAGGTAAGCGACTGAATTTTCGAAACATGCAGTTTAATTTATTCTGTTGCAATTATCTTTCAGTTCGGTAAATCGTTGCTCCTATGGTAAGCTTTACGATCTCTGTTGGCGTCTATTTCTCAGCGCTAAAAATCATAAGCCTACATCATCGGGAGATCTAGTGACATCGTATCACATGCTTATCTGTTGCCTTGATTTCATGTATCTCAATGTGATTACCGAGCAGCGCACAGACCTCATTAATCCAAAGTTTAAGGGGTTGCCAAAAAAGTGGAATACACCAAATTTTGATATTGAGTCAGCTCGTACACATTGTATTATTGAGTATTTGTGCGATACGAAGGAGGCATTGCCACATGAAGCATTGTACATGAAAGACAACAGTTGGAAGGAGACGATTGATATGTTCTTTTTAACTAACGTGAGTATTGACCAGAAAATTATTTGCATTTTGATTCCTAAGCCACACATACTAAAATCATTCCAAAGATGTAAAGAATCGAATGTACGTTCAATCTCTTGTTGTCCATATAAATATATTTTTTATCTAAATATGTATGTTTTCATGTATGATTTTTTAGACCATATTCGGCGATAAGGGAACATTCCAAGGAATCATCAACAATGCCAATGTAGATCGAAATTTGAAATCTCTAAACTCCGCCTATGAACAGTACGTGTTAAGTGTCGGCGAATTCGACGAACGTATTTTGGGAAACAATCGCATAACCAGCCCATCCGAAGGCAAGTTGCTAATAAGCTACAAGACAGCAACAAACGTTGCTAATGTTAAATAATATTTTTTTTAGAATCTAACGAATCAGGTGACAAGTGCAGCGAACCAACACAACATGAAATGAAACCGCTTATCCCGGACACACCCTACACACGTCAGCAGCTCTTGCCGCGGCAGGAGAATATCAAGGAGCCGGTAGCCAATGCCACTTATAATGTGAAACAATTGCAGGCAGTTGCACGCATTGAGGAGCCAACGAAATTTGTAAAGTATGTATGCAATCTTAAAATTAAAAACTACCTTTAAAATTTAAATTTGTAGAGACGTCGGTAATGAAGTCGTTGATGGAATATACAAAATAAGAGACGAAATGATGTCTGCATTCTGCGCAGAATTTCCTAATAGTCCTGAAGCAACCAATCGTATTCAGCTGGCCATGTCGCTGTACTATTATCTATTGGATAACATTGTGCGCGCTGAACATCGCATGAAACCAAATCTTGATCTCAAAAGTATGCTTAAGCAGGACTTGTTTAACAAGACATTAATGTCGTGCTGTGTGGGACTGGTACTCGAAGCTTATGGCTCACAGCAAAAGTTTCCCTGGATACTGAAATGCTTTCATATTAGCGCATTTCACTTTCTCAAAATAATCGAGAGCGTTGTGTTGCATCACCACGACGTGCTGACGCGTGAGCTCGTGAAGCACCTAAACGCAATTGAAGAGACATGTCTCGAAGAGTTAGCATGGTTGAGTTCATCGCCAGTTTGGGAGGTTGTTCGCAAAATATTTTCCGACTCACCGCTGCCCACATGGAGAGAGGTAGCGCCTGACGCAGTGCCGTCAAGTAAGTATAACAATAATTAGACTACTTATTAAGTCCTGTACAAACAATACTTGTAATATTGGGTTTGTAGAACGATAAAAATGTATGTACCATAGCGGGTCAAGCATCGGAATCCCATAAACCATATTTATTCGTGATTAGAGTGACAAAAAGAGTCGATCTAGAAATGTTTGTCCGTATGTCTGTCTCATAGAAAAGTTCTCTGACTAGAGAAGACTAAGAGAAACTAAACTCACGGTATGGACTCTACACTGTGGGAACATTGGATGGGCCTTTTTGGGAAACATTTGTGGGAATATTTGGGTGGGTATATGAGGGGATGTTTGGTGGAATATTTGAGGACATTTAGGGGGCTTTTTGGAGGGTCATTTGGAGCGCCTTTTGGGTACATTTAGAGGGGAATTTGGGGAGAGGCAGGGGAAAATGGAAAGTTTTGCAAGGGGAGGGGGCCAGTCCTTTTTGTCCTCAAGTATAAATAGATTGAAACCTACTAAGTTGGTGGGAAGAAGTGTCAGGTGGTGAATGGGACACTTGTTCTCATTATAACTTGAAATATACATAACTTTGTTTTTTCGATACATATATATATATATGTATTTGGGATGAACACGACGAGACGAGTCGATGTAGCCGTGTCCATAAGTCTGGCTGAAAGAAAAGTTCTCTGGCTTAAACTAATCTTGCGGTATATACTCTTTCCGCAATGGTAAAAAATTCTGTTAAAAATTGTATTTTTCAATATTTTCTGTAGTTTTATATTTTAATCGATTTTTATTGAGTTTACTTACTGTCAATTCAAGTTGAAATTTTTACAATTTCGAAACTATTTTCAATGTGAGAAATGTGACATATATGAAAGTCTAAACAGGGACTAGTTAGCAAATTTGTATGTTAATTAAGTCCTACTATGAATAAAAGATACCTTGACTATAGCTCTGGAAATCAGGTAAAGATGCTTATTTTTGTCCTTAGCACATAGAGCATTCATATCAATGAACCACACCAACTTTTTGGTTTGTGTTATACAGCTATACAATTTGGCGTGAATGGTATTAAAGTTTCGGTTTTTATCGAATTCAACATTTTATCATATTTTTTTCTTAACGTAGCCAATTCACCGAATACAACTGCCTATGAAACTTTTAGTGCGACACCGGGTCGTGGGACGCCGCCGCAACAGTTGAATGTTAGTGATGCAGCTAAAAGGAATCTTTTTAATGCAGCAAGTTCAACAAACTGTGTCGCAGACATTCCTGCAACACAACGACAGGAGCAACCCACAACGAGCAAACCAACTGATATACAGAAACGCACTGGGCCATTAGACATTTTTCTGAGAAAGGTTTATTAGCCTAGCCTTTTAGTTTATGCTCTAATATAAAGTCTATTACTTTTTTTGTTGTTGTAGTTCTACAAGTTAGCCTGGCTACGAATGTCGAAACTTTGCACCGAACTGAGTATGAGCGACCCAAGTACAATGGATAAAATATGGACTATGTTTGAGTATTCAATAACACAACGTACTAAACTGATGTGCGATCGTCATTTGGATCAAATACTAATGTGTGCAATATATATCTTCATTAAGGTAGATCTGACTACATTTGAAAGTTGTGGCAATTGTGGTTACATAGGTCAAAGTATATTGATAAATACGATCATTCACAGGTGACCAGAGTATCAAATAAGACCTTTAGTGACATCATGAGGTTATATCGCAATCAACCGCAGGCAACAAGTATGATATACAGAAACGTTTTTTGTAAAAAAAATGAGAACAGTAAGCCGGAATATATGGATATCATACACTTCTACAATACGATCTACGTACCGCAAATGGAGAAATATTCAATGAACTTCCGTGAGGGCAATATTACGGTAAGGTGTAACCATTCGTTATAATTGAAACTTTTAGTTCGTCAATATTAACTTTATAGAAAAGTGAGCTGTTATTGTCACCACATCCGCAAGAGCGGCAAACAATACCCAAGCAGGTAACGCAAATACATAAACTCTATGTAACGAAAATGGCTAAGAACGGCATACAACAATCGCCGAATCAATTAACCTACGAATTCTGGAAAAGTCCAGCTAAGGTGAGTTTGGCCATCTCGTTCTCTTTCATGCTTAACACTCAACTTTTGTATTTTCTTCTATAGGATTTGAAAGTTATGAACGAAATAGTTTCCGGCGGAAAACGTTCACTTTTCGGAGACGTTGAAAATGAACTAGAACGAAAACGCACATGCCTTCCCATACCTACACATATGCGGAAAGTAACAGACATAATGCACGACCGCAAAAAGTAGATTAATTTCAGCTTCAGCAAGAATCAATAGTTTCTCGAAGTAAGCAATTTAGTCGCAGTGTTTCATAATACTCTTCACACAGAGTGTGAATAGTATTATAATTTAGTCACAATGTTTGCAACGCCTTAAACGAAGCATCGGAGAGTTGTTCTAGCCATGACCGTCTGCCTGTCTGTGTATCAGGGATCTGCAGCTGTTGACGCAAATTCTCTCACAACGCCTCAATACTCGTTGTTTCTGCTACGCAATTTTAATTGAAACTCAAATTCAATAACAACGTCGCCATTCTCACTCAGAACCCACATGACCATGCACTGATTGAGTACATGTTTGAGTGTAAGATTTTGTACATGTTTTGAGGCAGAGAACTCCTGTCACATACATTCGCACAAACCTATTATACGCTTTTCCCTCAGCGTACAGAGTACAATAAATTTGTGCTAAAACATGATCAGGCGACACCAATCCATGAACAACAGTACAACGCAAGGCGCTCTCGTTATTCTTATGCAATTGCAATAGATAATAATTGCGAAAAAGACGAATCAATATCATTTGAGTGTAGCGCATTCTAATGATTTTCATTATTTTAATCTTGTCCGTTGACATGCACGCAGCGTATACTGCTGTGTAATGAGCACGAGGAGTTGTCTGTGTGTACACGATAAATCGCAAAAAAGGCAGCATTTGCAGTTCCCTGGTTTGTATGTATGCCGGTAATTCTTTCAATCTTAAGCAATTATATTAAAATTAATAGTTTTCAATTTGATCCACTTCATACACAAGATGAATCCGATTCAGTGCGACACTAGTACAATTGAATTGTATAATTATATCGGCAACGATTTGAGGCATCGATACCTCAACTGTTTAGTGTGCTGACTAACATGCCCCATTCATTCTCAAATTTATATTATCAATTGCGTTATTATTTTAAAATTTGTATATAATCAATTATCCTTCCACAACAGCCAAAAAAATTTAATATGGTTAAATCTAAGAAACCTTTCTAAACATTAAAAACAAGCATTGCAATACAAGGGACAAGTGTGAAGAGTATTCAAGCTTCGGATCAATCGAAGTTAGCGTTTTAATTTGCAACTAGCAACTATTTTATTAGTCCAAGCCAAGTTTTATTATGTAACAAATTTTTTTTTCAATTGATAATGGTATAAAAATGTTTATAAAAATTTTTATTTATATAAATTATATTATTTGACTTTTACACATATTCTTTGACTGAAGGTTTGTAAAGATATACATACGTCGAAGTTCTATAAACTATATTAATCAATGTTACCCTTTTCCAATATCACAGTGGGAATTTTTACCGAATTAAATTTTGGTTAATCCATTCTTCCACTAATATCTTTGATCATATTGTTATGGCTGCTGATGAAATTTTACAATTAACATATAAGCAACACTCATAAAATTCTGCTTTGTAACACATGTTCACAAACTTCGGGGGAATATAAGAGCACGACACAATAAAATTAAAAGAATTTGAATTATTTACTCCAACAAATTCTACAGTATCTGTATGGCTACAGAGAATTTGTTCAGACGAACAATTAATACTAACGCAACACAAATCTATACCAAAGTACAATCACTACACATTACTCCTAAATTTAAAGCTTTCGGTTGCATCTAATTTTCGGTAAAAATTAAAACATCAACATCACCGCCTATTTTCCTAGTGTATCTTATTTGTCCCGGTTCCCTTTATATATGTACCAAATCTTATCCATCTTCGCCAAATAATTCCTGAGGTATAACGAATTTGGTTTTGAATTTATATAGGGGACGTTTTGCCGCCCTATATTTACTTTTATATATTTATACCTAAATTTTCCTTGGGAACCTGCATGTCTATTTCAATTGGATATACCCGCAGTAGTTGCTGAGATTGGAGGTAACATGCAGACATTAACGGCAGGCGACTTCAATTTATGTATGTATAAATACAAAAAAAAAATGATTTTTTAATGTGTACAAAACAAAAATTAATTACACACTGTGATCGACGTGCGACTATTTTTACTTATATATTTCGACATGCTGAACACGAAAATTGCAATACAATTTTTTCTATAGATATGATTTTGAGATGCGAAGTTTACATTTTTTTTTTTTTTTTGATTGTTTGATGTTAGTCTTATATATTTTAACATATCTTGACTTTGGGTTAACCGATTAAGTTATATAAATGACCAAATCAAAGATAATTAACCTGCGATTTTGCGCAAAACAGTGGTCAATCGGCTCAGGAAATTTTCTATCAAAAATTAAATCGAAAATGTATTAAATCGACGAGAAATAATAGAAAGGAATAAAATGCTTAGTTTATTATTTTTTAGAAGTACCTTTTCATCTGTTGAATAAAATCAAATTATGGACAATTGAGCGAAAGTGTTAAAATCCGACTATATGAACCTAGTTTATATTTTACTGACAATCCCATCGATATGTGTTAACACAGTTTTCATTTTGTTTTCATTTAAATTTTCAAATCAGTTTGTTACTTTTATTGACCTAAACTTACTTGAAATGGGCAAGGGAGCGGTAGTAATAGCATGTGATAACGACCCTGTCGATTTTTGTGTGCCGTATATATGTAATCTAGAAAAATAAATTTTCATAGATTCGCTACGATATAACAGCAGTAGTTTTTACCGAGTGGGCTTCTACATCCAGGTATGTATATGTCAGTGAGTATTATGACCTTATTATGCACTATATTACGCTATTTTCCCCCACAGACGACACTTGAATTCTGGCAAGCCAATTTTATGAAGAGAGCCAGTGTGTCATGTCACTGGTTGGTATATGTACATATTTGGTTAAAGCTTGGTACTGAGATAAAAAAAGGTAGCCGCGAAAAAAAACTATATAAAAATACGCTCCAAAACAACAATTGAAAATTTTCGCCACAAACTGTTTTTCAGTGAATATACGCAGCAGATAACAAAACAAACTCAACTGAAATCCACAAAACACAGCTGACAAAAATAAAAAAATACTATACCATAAAAATGTATACCGCAGTAATAATTAACAATTTCGGTCGCAAAAAATTTTACAATGTCAGTACTAATTTACATTATTAAGTGGCACTACACCAGTGTATCGGTGTATCGGGCAGGACGTAGGGCTTGAGGTCATTCCATCGTAAGCTCGAACGTCTTTCCTGACGCCGTCCACCAATTAAGGTCCCGTTTCCGTCGTAAACGTTTAGTACTGCAGCTTCGTATCTCGTCTGGGTGAGATGAGCAGCCCAGTGCAGCCGTTGGAATTTTATGTTGATTACGTTAACCTCATCATACAGCTCGTGGTGTATACGGGTCCTAAAGTAGACGTCAAATCTCCATACAGCAGGACCGGGATTGTCAGCGTCTTATAGATTATTATTTTTTTACCTTGAGAGAGGGGTCTACTTCTTATTTGCTTTTTGAGTTCAAAGTAGCAGCGATTTGCGGTTCTTCGTCTGATCTCCAGGCTGACGATATTGTTTGTCTCCGCAATCTCGCCGATTGTCTGCGAGTGGACACCAAGTACTTCGTCTTGCCCTCATTTACCACTAGGCCTATGAGACATGGCAGTCTCTTACTCTCCGATAACGCCATGCTAACTCGTGCCGATATAATCAATATCAGCATACGCTAGAACGTATGGATCTTGACATAAAAAGGTCGCACGATAAAGCATCAGCCTGTCTAGAACCTCTCTTGGTATCAAAGGGTTCGGAGAAGCTCATTCCTACTTGCAAAGACGAACGATATTTGCTGGAATACCAACTTCAGATAAGGAGTTAAAGAACTTCTTTTTTATCAGTGTGTCGAAAGCGGCAATATAATCGAAAAATAGATGGTCTGTGTGTACGAGTATGTTGTACTCACGGGTATTCTCCAGAATTTGTCGTAGATTGAAAATATTAAGCAAAAAGAGTAGATTCGGAATATGGAATTCCGTATCCGAAATGACATATCGAATTTCAAGCAGATATTGACTTAAATAAAGAAGTTTTTTAGACTACCACAAAAAGTGGGCGGGACAAGTTCATTAATATGTGAAGCGACTTTTAATAAAAAGCATCTATATAAAATTTCAATCTGATAATGGCAAGTAAGAAAGTAAGTATTAAGTGGGTGTTGTGTTTGTACGGGCTACCCAAAAAAGTGGGTGAGGCACATCAATAGAGATACTCTATAAATTTGGAACCAAAAGAAGATTAAATAGCGGCTTTCAAAAAGATATCTATCAAATTTATCCCCAAAAAAATGCGCAACAGACAGACGGACATGACTAGATCGACTCGTTGAGCTAATTAAGAATATATATACTTTATGGGGTCTAGTGAGATTTCTGTAACGTAATGAAGAAAATGCGGAATTACTAGCATCTCGCTTGAAAGAGCATTTATGGGCTAAAGGTAAAGGCAATATTTGATTTTAATACACTCGTATTTAATACTCATATTTTAATACACTCGAAAAAATTAACTTTAGATCAATTAAAATTAAATTACATACAATAAAAAGAATAAAAAAGGTACAAAATATAAAGCAGAAATTAGATACATTCGCTCAATTTCCTATAACTTTATTATCTTTTCATGGTTTTCTTTAATAAGTAGCTTGTTTTCTCCGTAAAAGATACTTATTTACGTGAAAAATGATGAACTAATCATTTTTTACTCTTTTCGATTATTTCTCGTCGATTTAATAAATTTTCTTTTAAAATTATGACAGAAAAAATTTATTTTTCGCCATATATCTTCCTATTGCTCAGTAACTATCGTGCCAATGCACCTACTTCTTGACCAAATTTGATATGGTATTTTACTTAACTAAATAGGTTAACTCTTAACCGAGACATGTTGAAATATATACTATGTCTAGCTCCGAAAAAATCAGAAAGAAAATTCAATAATTCATATCTCACAAAATCCTATTCACAGAAAAAAATTTGTATTACGATTTTCGTGTTCAGCAGGTCAAAATCTATAAGATAAAAATAGTGGCACGTGGATGACAAAAATGGTGTTTCATTGTGTTATTTTCATTAGACTATGAAATACGGCAGCGTATTTCAAAGTCGTGAACTCAAGATTGCAGCATTCTTCCCTATTTTTTTCTTGAGCAATCAACTCACTCATAGAAATTCACCGTCATCTAAGATAATATGAATATTTCAAATACGATAGCTATCAACTTCAAACTTGGTATGAGTGGTTTCGTTTTCATTGAAGTTAACTTTTATGTATAAAATTGGGTGTAGTTCCTAGAAAATGTTTTTCTACTTTCCATCTTCATTCTCATAAAACAGTAGATGTTAATCTGTCAAGTTCACAATGCAAGATAGCTTCCATACAAATAAGAGTAAAACTACACCTATAACCAACACCTATAACTTACGCACAGTTTGTTGTATAAATTACTTCTTTATTTTTGAACTCGTATAAAATAAAAATGTAGTGTGAATGTACAATCTAATTAATAAAGTTTATTTTTTATTAAAGTAATAAAATATGCAAATGGTGGTTGTGAGTATGTATGTATGTGAACAAAAAAAAAAAATTAATCGTGAGATTTTCCACTGACAAGCATTACTCTGCTCTAAAGGCGTGTGCAAGAAAAGCTATCGCCGCACGTTGCTCCTTGTTCAGTGGTGAAGTTAGTGATCCAATGTCTTGATTTACCGGTGATTCGTTTAGACGCGCCAACAGTTTCACCTCGCAAGCAAGTAGCGGCGCCGATTTCTCGGGTACCATGCGATGCAGCACACGCACCCAAGTGTTGCGCACAATTTCCATACGCTCCGAAAGCTGCTTTCTCAACTGTGAAAAATCATCACTTTTGGCACGCGCCAATACGTGTGCAATGGCCAGACACAATTGTTCCTGAAGATTATCACGATGATTATACTCGTAGTAATTGTCCATATTATTCGATTGCTCAACAGCAGCAACTAGCGCTGTCCAGAAGGCCTCATAGTGCACACCGAAATCGTTTCGTTGTTCAATGTTGAGAATAGCACCAGTTGCGTTGATGCGTACCTTGAAATTGGCATGCCGCACAATTATCTGACAGAGTGCCGGATAGAGCGATCCCTGCCAGCAAAGGTCCTTGTAGCGTTCGGTGGATACAAAAAGTGCCCGATTACGCATAAGACTACTGATGGCATAGCAGGCGTTCCATTTGACTTTGGCATTGCCTGTCGCGCGAATGCTGTCAATTAGTTTGGCAATAGCATGCTGCATCATCTGACGGCAGTTTGGTTGATCGAGCTGTTCAACAGTAATCAAACGCAACAGATTACCCAACGACCTTACAGCATTGGCGCGCACCTTATCGTTATCGTTACAAGCTTCTGTGGCGCTTTGTATAAGCCGCCGCAGTAAGTCATCCGATATGCGTTCCAATGGCTGCTGTGGCTGGTCCGTAGTGTTGTTAATATTACTGGTTGCATTGGTTGTACCGAGGGTAGTTGAACGGCTTATAAGGGCATCGCTGATATTACCAAGGGACCAGAGCGCCTTAATGCGCACATTTAAATTGGAATCCGCCGACAACCTCAGCGTCAGCTCGGCAACGTTCTCGACAAATACCAGATCCGTTTTCAACGTAGGAAATAACACGAAAACGGCCAGAACACGCACTGCAGCTGCCCGCACAGCCATTTCCTCAGCGTCTTCACTGCTACAGCCGGAGAGAAATGCACGTAAATAGGTTTGTTGTGCACACGTCAATCGTTCGTAGATGGTCACACCCATATTTGATATCGCATCGCACAAGCACACTTTAAGCGCTGGCAAATCCAACTGCCGAGTATCCATGTAAGTTGAGTAAATTACCGGCAGCAATGCGTTGCCAAAATTGAACGAAATAATTAAATATGTCAACATAGTCTGCCGAATCAGGTTTAGTTGCGGTTGCGTTAAGTGTTGCTGAGTTTATTTCCAATACATAGCGGTTAAGTTGGTAGGCCAGTGCATCCAGGCAACGTCCGGCATAAGAGACGTACATCTGGTAAAGAATCCTCAAGAGAGTACTGCAATGCCCTGCAGACACGTGGTAATTGATCCTCGAGGAGTGCAAAATGCTTTGACATTGCGACTAACACCTGCAGGCTTTCAATGCGCACCGGTGTTGGTGGTACACGCGGCAATTGATGCGCATCGTAATCTAAGTTATCGAGTACGCGTTGCAGTAGCCAGGATGTGCGCACAATATATTTAGGATCGATTGACATCAGTTGTTGCGCCTCTTGTATTATCGAACTTGTTTGGCCTTGACCCTGTGATTGACAATCCATGAGAAGTATCGGCTTCTTATACAGCGTTGAACCGCTAACCTTGGAAATCATTGGTCGCTGTGGCTTCTGCTGCTGACAGTTATGGAATTTGTGTGCTGCAGTCGTTGCTGCTGCAGTATTGGCATTGTTAACATCGCAATTGTCATCGGATTCGATAACCTCCACATCATCTCTATCAATGTCAATGGTTTCATCGTTTACCGACTCCGTTTTTACGTTGCCGTTCACGAGTGCTTCGGGCAAGCCAGCTGCCGACTTTGTAGTGGTCGTTTTTAACAATGGGGCTGGCAGTCCAATGACACATGCAATTTCTTCGGTTAGCACCGGTTTGGCTACTAGAAACTCCATTACCATCAGTGCGGATACCTGCAGTGTGCAATCACGTGACGCTGTCAGTGACTTAATGTAGGGTACAAACTCACAGACAAAACCCATGTCCAGCTGTTCGAACGGAGTGGCTTGTATGAGCACGGCCAGACATTTCAAAGCTTGCGTCAGCACCGGCAGAGATGCCTCACTAGCCAATATAATGCTAAGCGTACGGTACATACAACGAACCGAATGCGCTAAACTGACAGCAAATGGTATAAAGGATGCGGCAGCCCCACATCTTTTCTCGCTTTCCGCCTTATTAAGAAATTGTTTAGACCCAAAAAGAAGCTGTGCAGCCACTTGCAGCGATGCGCTACGACAATGTACACTGGGATCGCTGTATCCGATATAGAGTAAGTCGCAGCGTTCTTCGTTGTCCACATCGATGCTGGGAAAGAGTGCATGCCAATATCCATAGAGCACTCGCCGTTCCTGCTGACGTGCGACTGTACCCAGTAGCGCAATTGCAGCCAAACGCACTTTAGTGCGCCGATGACGTTCCCGTAGCAACCCTTGAGCATGTAATGCTTCACTGTCGCTAGAAGATTGCTCCGATTCACTAGTACTAATGTACATATCGTTGCCTAGCTGCAATATGTTTACCATCGCCCCTGGCTGTTGTTGTACATCTTGCGGCTGCTGTTCCGATTGTGTTTGTCTTTGTCGTTGCCCCTTGACCACCGCACGTGGCTTCCGCAACTTTGCCACTTTACCGCCAGCATTTCGCAATTGTTCGGGCTCAGCATCAGAGCCGGAGTCGTAAAACAATTGTTGTGCCATATGTATCGGTTGTGGCATTGTTAGCAGCACACGATTATTGATGCCGTATTGCAAATATTCCTTTGCCAGGCCAAACAGACGATCTCCATTTGTGCGCGCATATTCAGCACACAGTGCACAAATTTTTTGTAACAGTTGTAGTGAATGCATAAGCAATGGAGCAATAAGTCTAACATCCTTATCTATTGATGGCTTTGACATCCTCAATGCCTCCGCTGCTGCAGTCCAGACGCCTTCATAATACTTGCGCAACAACTCATCTGCCACCAGTCGACACAGCTCCTCTTGCCGCTCCGAAAGCTGCGTCTCTGAAAACGCACTCAGTGTAGCATTCAAGCATGCAAGCACTGAAATCACAGATTCCTTATACTCACAAGTTCCAGCAGTAAATAATCCGTTGCGTTGCAATAGTTTAGAATGTTGCGGATGGAAAAGTTGCTCCCAATAACTCTGAGCTACGTTGGGCTGCGTTTGCAACAGTGCATGTAAACAATGTAGTGCAGCGGCTTTGCGCTCCTCTCCCACGTCATCACGCACTGCGTTTGTTTGCAGCCATACAATGAAGCGCTGTAACTGCGGTGCGCTCAAGTTCTCCAAACGCTGACCAGTTATTGCTTTTGTCAAACAGATGCACAATTCTGAGTCATCACACGACGTCTTACACACAATGTCAATCAATTCTGACATCACATTTGGATCAAGCTGGTGGTTACCGTCCACAGGCATTCCGTCGGCCAGCAGCTCCAGGCGCCGTTTGCTGTTTTCTCGCATTTTTACACTAATCCTGCATGATTGATTTAACTTCTCCACAACTGTTGAAAGTTGTTCTCCAGCTTGCTCCATGAGGCTAAGCTGCCACTACATTTAACGATGCTTCTTCTTTGCTATTTGTCATTCACCACAAATATAACTGTGGACGATAGTTCACGCAAGTGACGAAAGCCCACCTCAGTGTGGCGAGCACTATATTATAGTTCGAAGTTTTTTTTTTTGACACAGGATTTTAGTACACAAAAATTTAAGAATGGGTTCTGCAACGTTTTTCAAAATTGCGGATTTTGGCGGGAAAAGCTCAAAAGATGCTCAAAAGAAGCTTAAATTTGAATTGGCTACTGTGGCCAAAAGATTTAATATTTTCCAGCATGTGATAGCTCGTTGGTCTTTCGAATGCCTTTCAAATGAATGCTGACATGGCGTTGTACAATCCCTACTTAAAAAAAAGGTCAAAACATATTTTGAAAAGCTAATATTGCGAGTTTGCCGAAAATTGAAACGAAATTTTAATGCTCATATTTGGAGTGATAATACATTGTAAGATTGGGCAAATTTTGATACATAATACTTTTCTGTGAAAATTCCGTGAGTCAAAATATAACATCGCAAATATCAAACTGTGCACATTTAGCTGTTGTCCAGCATCGACATTAAGCATTACATATTAAGTATATAAACAATGGAATGCAGACATGTACATTAATGTACGCAATTGTTTATTCCATTTTTTGACGACGAAATGGGTGTGAGTTCAAGTCAGTCCCGAGTCAGAGAGAAAATTTTTAATTGAGTATTTATTTATGTTTTTACTTATGTTACTTCTTTTTTGGTTTAATTATTAACATATATTCATATACTTTTTTTTTTGGTTTGTGTTTTATTTAAAATAATAATTTTTTGTTTTTAATATTTTTTAAAATTAAATAACATTTTATTTATATATACATATGTACTTGTATATACTCGTAGATATATGTTAATTTTTTATGTTAAAAATATAATTATTCCAATAGAGTATGAAATGCGGTACTCTTACTGGTTTTGTTTTTAATTTTAAAAAATCGACTCTAAATTGTCTATGTTCAATGAGCTCTATCAAAATAATTGATATAAAATAAAAAAACCTCTTAACGAGGTAAAAACCAAGTGACGAAAGCCTACCTGCAACTTACAGAACTTCTGAATTTGGTGATTGTAAAATCACGAACCGTACAATTTTTTGTAAGGTTAGTGGTAATTTTTTATGCTATAAATACAGTTTTTCTTCTAGGATATCAAATTCGTTTCTTTACTAATTTGAATGATTCTGGAAATCTAGAGGTACATCGCAACATGAAAAATACAAATCTTTCGTCACAAAATTGATATCAGAAGTGTTGTGAGTTACAGGTAGGCTTTCGTCACTTGGTTTTTACCTCGTCAAGAGGTTTTTTTTTTATTTTATATATTGTTAACCCGCCTTTTTTGGTTTTCATTTTATATATACAAAATTATAGAACAATTTTTAGAACTTTTTCAGATAAGCGGCATATACATGCATACTTTTTTACACAACTGCTTATTTTTGAATTACATTAAAACCCAAATTCTAAAATTTAAACTTTCAAAAAGCCAACGGTTTTCTTTCATTCTCTGCCTCTCTAATATTGTCCCGCACACATGACCATTTAAGGTCAAAACACATGATAGCTAGTAGCTATCAGCTTTTTATCGTCTAATCAGAGCAGCAGACGTGGTTAAAATGTTTGCGCGTTAATTTAATCTTCATAAATTATAGCCTATGTGTTATTCTGATATATGTTATTGTAAAGTTTCATTAAAATCCGTTTAGTAGTTTTTGCGTGAAGGAGTAACAAAACAAACAAACACACATCCACACATCCACATATCCACACATCCATACAAACTTTCGCGTTTATAATATTAGTAGGATTGATCCGTAAATGTGAAACGGGAAAATGTTTGGTGGGGTCAAAGTGTATTTATACCAGGTGACGTATTCCGCTGTTGTGACTTTCTTAAATATTCTGAGCGCAAGAGCTCGAGAGTGGAAAGAGGGAGAGCATGCGAATATTTGTGGTTTTCTGCACTCTAAAATGTTAATTTTAAAAAATAAAACATCAATAATAAATATTCAAATAATTATGGTTTATATTTATTATCTTTATTTAACTTTAATAAAAACGTTAAATAATATGTTTAAGTAATTTTTATGGCCCATTTGCTTTTGTTTTTGCTTAAAATTAAATACATATGTAAATTAAATTAAATTAAACAGAGTAATTTCAATATTACAAATTGAAACTAAATGTTTTCATTTGCTGCTAACAAAAACAAAATGACCATTAAAAAAATAAAAAAATTAAATACGCAATCCGCAACACAACCGCTCACCACAAAGCTTGCTTCCAAACTGCTAAAATAAGAAATGAAATTGAGCGAGCTTTTGGGAACACGTCACCTGGTATCAATTAGAGTTGAGCGATATTTCACTACCTGTGATTCAATCACGGCGACTGAAAAATCACGAATATCAGTTGCTACTCAATATTGTAAATGTCAGTGATTGAATATCATTTATTTCTTACTAGTGCCACTGTGATTCATGGCGTATGAGTAATATATCATGCATATCATTAACTGATATTCAACTGATATTCGTGATTTTCCGTCGCCGTGATTGAATCACTGACTATCGCTCAACTGATATATATTGAGTCAATATCAAGTGGCAACTGATATCGTTGTAAAGAACTGTAATGAGGAAATGCCACTTGGTCAATCCCGGGAAGGATTATGTGGGATATACATGTTCCAATGGGTTTTTGGAATGGGCGCTGCAATCAGCAATGGTTGGCACTAGAATATGTACAAATCTGATGGCTACTTAAAATTCCATGTTCCCGCCTCAATTCCCAAGATCTTTTAAAGGAGCTCATATCCTGTTGCGGGAGTCTAATGATTCCGACTATCTCCCACACTCTCGAATGGGTTTTTGTACCAGAAACTGAAGGCGGTTTACTGAAGTATGGAATTAGTCTCAAAGAACTGTAATGAGGATATGCCATTTGGAATGTATACAAATCAGGTGACCACCTAAAATACCCTGTTTCCACCTCAATTCCCATGATTTTTGTAAGGAGCCCAAAGATTGCGATTAGCTCCCACACACTCTAATGTTTTTTTGTAAGCTAATCCTCTCCAGAAAATGGCAATACAAAGCATAATTTTGACAACACCAAGTGATTTATTTAAATGTTTTCTTAGTATCCAAGCGTGATAGCTTTTAGCGATTCAACCTTAATGGAAACCGTAAAAGAAAAGCTGGTAGCAGCCGTTAACACTAGACTACAGGCGTTGCAATATAAACTTCATCCAAATCCCGTCAATACAAATGAGAAGACGCTTTGGAGTAATATTGATGGTATGGCTGCAACGTATAAACCTAAGAATACAGGAACCTCACGGTTGAGATGGAACGATATTTAGGTGAAAATTTCATTCCACGAAATTCCGACCCCTGAAAGTGGTGGCATGGTAATACCGTAAAGAAGTCGCACGTGAAAAACTATGTTGGCTGGGGTCAAAAAATTTAAAAAAAAAAAAAAACTAAAATTTGTATACATTTATTTAAGACAAAATAATTGATATCGTAATTTTCGCCCATCTCTTCAGAGCATATTTATGGCTCTCATGTTGAGCCTCTACAGCAATTTTGTGTTATAGGTGACTTCAATCTTCCGAATATTAGTTGTGGATTAGTTCAAATAACTCTTTGTTTCTTGAGCCAGTGTGCTTAGATGCAATTTCGACTTGTGTTGAGACAAATTAACAATGGACTTGGTTTTCGTTGATAGTTTTTGGGCTGGTACCTTAAATAGAGTACCTCTTATGTATACCCGAGGACCCCTACCATCCCATTCTCGATATTAGTATTACAATTTCTGAGCTGGTAAAACATTGTATTTCTTTAATGCCGAAACGATTATTTAAACGTGCAAACTATTCTATTCTCAAGTCACTTTTTAAATATAAATTGGCTGCCGGTTTTCAACGGACCAATATAAATAGGGCTAGAGTTATTTTTAATATGATTCTTTATGTCTATCAACAATTTGTTCCTTTTGCAGTTTCAAGCGATATGTCAAAAAAGTTGCCTTGGTTGCGTACGTTAACTATTTGATATTTAATAATAACTTGATTGATATTTAATAAGCTGACTTCAGTTTTACTGTGTGCTAGCGTCTATACTTATAGTACGACAAAAATTCTATCAAATTGACTTTCAAGTTGTAGTAAATTATTAAAAAACATTTCTCTCAGCCTCCCGACTGAACTTACATCCTTTCGATTACGAGAAGAATACTCTACCACATCGCTATTCCACTGTTGTAAAATAGCATAACCAATTGTGTACATGTTTGCATTTTATTTTATTTCAAAGATGGGTGTAACATTGAAAAGTGTGAATTTAAAAGAGAAATAGTTGTTTTGCGGATAAAACTATAAGCAGCGCAATATTGTTTCAACGTAATAAGACAAAATTCATTGCTGCTGTAAATTCTGAAAGACATCTACGACATCACGTGTAACGTCGCAAAGCATCCAAATATGACGTAGTTCTTCCACTAGTATACTTCTCTTTTAAAAAAATACTATATAAAAAATTAAGAATATGTTAACTGATATCGTTGAAAAATAAAATTTAATTGACTACCGACCTTGCAGCCTGATCAGATAAAAGACCATTTGGATCACATTGAACAGCCTTGAATTGTTTGTAGTAGTACTAACGTTGATCTGTTGTTATTTGATAAATGGTAACCAGTTCAATTTCATTATCTTCCTCATCGCTGCTATGCCTATCTGATGATTCCTTTTCAGTGCCGAGCAGTTGCCGATGTTCATCGCCCAGCAAACCCTGCCAGAGAGTATCCTTTACCAAATCCACTATTGTTTGGTGTGGGACTATTGCTGTTTGTGCTCCATGCTTCAAAAGAAGCTCCGTGCTTCCACTACCATCACTACAGACGCGACGACGACGTTATAGAATATGCTGATAGAACATATGTACATAAATTGCACTCGAAATTTTTGTATTGCTGTATTCGGCATACCAGTGAGTGAGGAGATCTGTAAAGAATATATAGTCATTAGTCTTCTTCATAAAAATCGAAACATAAAATGCAAACCGCATTATTGACCTATCTTAATATTTTATCAATGGCAGCTTCCACTTTCCACAGCTGATGTAAAGTTTTTATTGTGAATAGTTGCAGTTCACATTAAGATCGTTGCCATTCACAACATGTATATTATTATAATTATATTAATTATATTAATGCAAAGAGTTAAATAGTTTTATATTTTTTCATGCACTTTTTCGTGAAAAGTTTAGATCTTTGGAAACCGTGCAATATGTCAATTTAAAGCCACTGATCTCAGCTATATGTTCGTGGTTTTAATTTTGGCCCATATATTATAGTCGTCCGGGAAAGGGTATCAGTGGGACGGACAATTGGTTTATGCTTCCGTGCGCAAGCAAAAACTACCAAGGTTTCCCATGCGCAACATGTGGGTCAACTAAGTCCACTTTTACGTGAAAAGTTTAGATCTTTGGGAACCGTACAATATGTCATTTTAAAGCCATTGATCTCAGCTATATGTTGGTGGTTTCCATTTTGGTCCACATATTATAGTCGTCCGGGAAAGGGTATCAGTGGGACGGACAATTGGTTTATGCTTCCGTGCGCAAGCAAAAACTACCAAGGTTTCCCATGCGCAACATGTGGGTCAACTAAGTCCACTTTTACGTGAAAAGTTTAGATCTTTGGGAACCGTACAATATGTCATTTTAAAGCCATTGATCTCAGCTATATGTTGGTGGTTTCCATTTTGGTCCATATATTTTGGTCGCCCGGGAAAGGGTGTCCGAGGGACGAACACTACTGATTTTTTAAATTTTTTTCAGTGTTTTTGACTTAATTTTCATTGCAATTAATGCAAAAGTAAATAAATAAAGTTGCTCTTTCTATTTAATGCTTATTTTTATTAAAATGGTAAGGAATTCTTGCAAATTTTAAATAAATAAATATTTTATAAACAACGCCACCCTGTCCAGCATATCTCTGCATGAACGACCCTGTGTTGCTGGGAATTTGTTGCTATCTTCACGCAGGTATTGAATTATACCGTAAAGCCTTTGTATTTAAAAAAGTACGCAGCATCATTCTTTTCCGTACAATTGCTATTGGCCTGGTCAACCACCAACTTTTGACTTTTCGTTTGAAATTCTTTTTGTTGTAATCAATACCCGCCTATTATTTGGGATAGCCCCCATACAAACCTACTGCCCACTTTTGTGATTTTGTAAGAAAAACTTCTTTATTAAAGTCAATATTATGTTGAAATGCGATGTCGTTCCTTTTTACGGATAGCCGCCTAACATATATAGAACAATGGGTGTGTTCCCCCCATACAAACCCACCGTCCACTTTTGTGTTTATTATGAACAAATTCTTTATTTAAATCAAAATTACCTTGAATTTAATTTTGGTGGATTTTAGTGGACAACCGCTTCATATACTTATACAAAAGGGTGTATCCCGCCGACTTTTTCAGGTAGTCCCATACCAACCCACAGCTCGCTTTTTATCATTTTATCATTTGTATGGAAAACGTCAATACCAATTTGAAATACGATATGTTGGCATCTTATAGATGGTCGCTTCATACTCATCTACTAATAGGCGTGTACCGCCAACTTTTTGGAGCAGTCCCTATTTAAGCCTCCCCACGTTTATGTTTTACAATACGATTTAAAATTTCGTGTGAGTGGTATTAGAGTAAGTAATTTTTCCATACAAAAAGTGTAAGAACTTCTGACAACTCGCGCATATCAAAAAGTAAGCAAACAAAACAGATGTTAAAACAGCTGACCAATACCTTTCAATTAAAGCTTCGTATTGTAAATGCGCGCGAATGTTCCAGGGCTGATTAAAATTCCATTTTCTCTGAAAAGGCAAAAAACGCTTATTTTTTTAGGACAAAAAGTTAAATATTGAAATTTTTTTTTTTTGAAATAATTTAAAAGACGGATCTAGCCCGATTAATTACTTTATGTCCAACAATAACGAAAATGTAGTTTTTTGGACCTTTTCTTAAAAATAAAAAAAAAATATATAAAAAATGTGTTTATGAAAACTTTATTTATGCTAATAAACTAAGAAAAGTTAAAACTTATACTTTCAATTGCTACATATCCGCATAAACGTTTCATATTCATGAAAAACTATTGCGAACAGACATTAAAATGCATCATTCTGTGAATACCTTAAAATCGAGTTCTAAAGGTGAACTTTAAATGCGTGTTATGCGAGAACCAAATATCCTAGACCATTTTTCTTTCGGATTATTGTGCACAATGTTATCATCTTTAAAGCTGCATTTAAACTTTCTTCGATATCTAAACAAAAAAAAAAAAAAAACAAATCAATTTTGGCCCCACATTTGCTCTAGTCGCCCCAACGTGTGTGTCTGAATAAGTTCCAAACATTTTTCTATAATTTTTTATATAAAATGAAAATTTATACGAGTATATACATGAATATACATATGAGAATAGGTCGTTAAGTATTTTTCACCCTCCTACACCCACCTCCTATTTTTTAATCGCGATTTTAGTATTTTTGTATGAACAATTTTATTACCCGAAGGGTCATGAAGAAGGGCGAAGTGGAGAAGTGGGGCAGGGAGAAGGGCAGCAACACGCCAGGTACTAACTAGTAATACATGAATTTTCGATAAATGTTGTTAAGGAAGATTATCGCTGCACTAAAAAATGGTTTTAAAAGGTACAAGTTTTGAACAAGTTCTTTGAGCATACATACATACACCATACACCCATTGACAAAAAAAAGCCACACGCGCAAAATTATACTAATTCAATTTTTAAAGGGGGTTGGGGTCCCCCAAATAACGTTTTGACAAGCTGTAAATTTTTTTGGGGATTCCTCGAACTATTTTCATTTGTTAATTGCGCAATTTGTAAGATTCCTGGTAATGACATGTTATTAACAATAAATAAAACGTGAAATGCAAAAAACTAACATTTTTAGATGTTTTCTAAGTTTGAAATATGAATGAAAAAAAAAATCGTAAAAATTAGAAATGGTGTAAAATTTTGGCAAAAAAGTACTTTTATGTTTAATTTATTCAAATTAGAATATTTTTGCTAATATAACACGTTGAAATTCGGTCCGAGTTTTTTTTTCAGTATTTTGTATGGCCGCACTTGGCTTGAATAACATTTTTAACTCTCTTGGGCATGGATACGAACAAAGAACTCAAATATTCTGCCGTAATATCTTCGGTTCAAACGTTTTCAATCACTTTTCTCAAT
Organism: Leucophenga montana; assembly: GCA_035044765.1. Taxonomy (NCBI): domain Eukaryota; kingdom Metazoa; phylum Arthropoda; class Insecta; order Diptera; family Drosophilidae; genus Leucophenga; species Leucophenga montana. The sequence goes on from JAWNNQ010002111.1 coordinate 117,391, forward strand.
TCAATCATTGTTGCGGGCTTTCTTCTTCGAATAGCTACACTTATAAGGGCCCAAAAATTTTCTATTGGATTGAGGTCTGGGCTGTTTCCAGGCGAATCTAACGTGGCAATGCCCAATTCTTCTTTTAATTTTGTAATCTAAAGTAAAATAATAGTTCATAAAACTTAAAAAAAACTTGTCTGGATAGTAAGATTTTAAAGGTTACTTACAGCGCGTGCCCGATATCAAGGTGCAGAATCATCCTGGAAAATTGGATTTTCCTCATATTCTGTCACAGACTCCAAACTCGGTACTAATCCTTTCAGGATAATATCCTTATATTTTTCTGCGTTCACTGTACCCTCTACAAACATAAGCGACTCGGGTTTGTGTTTGGAAATTCATCCCCTTATCATCAGGTAAGGCGAGTGCTTGACTATAGGCAGGATGAAGTTTTCTGCATAGCGTTCACCTTGTCTACGGTTGACTGTGTGAAAGCCATCGGGTCCATTAAGGTTGAATTTGACACGGGACCAGTCTGATTCCGACCAATCTTTTTTATCCTTTTCATGCCCATTTCGTTCATGCGTCTTCGAACAGTTCGTGCTGATAGATCTTTTTGAAACTCTTGCTTTACTTCTGATTTTATCTGGGTTGCAGTTTTGAAGCTATCTTGAATGCTTTTTCTGAGAATAACGCGATCTTGCCTCACACTGGTGCATCTTGGCCTACCTGATCCATTTTTCCTTTCCAATTGACCGCTTTCGCATAATTTTTTTAGAAAACGAAATACTGAGCTTTCATTGAACTTTAAATCACGTGCTATTTTTCAAATTGATACATTTTTGCCAGCCAATGCAATGATTACGCCTTTTTGAGCTAAGGACAACTGCGCTCCTTTAGCCATACTTTTTCCACCTTTTTCTAAACACACGCACTCTACGGGACACTCGCGTACACTGAATTGTCGATTGCGCAATTAACAAATGAGAATAGTTCGGGGAATCGCCAAAAAAAAAAATTACAGCTAGTCAAAACGTTATTTGAGGGACCCCTAACCTATGTAAAAATTGAATTAGTAAAATTTTGCGCGTGCGGCTTTTTTTGTCAATGGGGTATGTAAATGAACATACTTACATGTGCTTACATTGAGTAGGATCCAGTTCTCACTGAACACTCTCTCAGTGCGGTCTATTTATACGTGTGCGCTCGTTTAAAGTAGATTTAGGACCGTTTTCATGACTTGCCTATATCTTTATCGCTCATATTTTCAGGCGATATCCTAGTTTTCAATGTCACGACTCTTATTAAGCCTATAACCGTATCGCCGAGTTCGGCGAGCCAATAAATTTATCAGAATTTTTTGCAAAGATACCTGCCAACTCGATCGATAAAAAACCAAAGTTGAAATTTTGCATTAAAATTTTAAATGCAAACGTTCATATTATATTCATACAGCGGCGGCGGCGACGATAACGATAAAAAATCTAAATATTCTCCAGGGCTACTCAAAATTGAATTATTCCAATTGTGAAGTCGTGACATGCACTACTCAATATATTTCCGCCTACAGCATATCTTTCCAATTCGTATTTTCTAATGTATCGGTAAGTCGTGAGAACGGCCCTTAAAATCTTAAAAAGATATTATTTTCAAAATATATTTTACAATACTGTTTAAAGTTTTAATTTGTAATATAAAGATCGCGTTTCTAGTGATATTTTTTATTGTCTAAGTTTAAATATTGTTTACTTTGTTTTAATTATTTACTGCAAGCGTCTATTTTCTATATTTTCTTCTATTCTTTCTTTTCGCTTTCTTCTTTTGTTTGTTTAAGCTCTGCTCTCTTGCTAAACAGACAAACATACTACTAGTAGTTTTGTTTTTGTTCTTTTAAATTTTTTAAGTTGGGTACTCTTTTCGCTCTGATTTTATTTTAATTTAATTTTATATAGAATACTTTTTCGCACCAATAATTCTTTTAGATAGCATACTTTTTGGCACCAATAATTTATTCCTTTCGATTTTGTTTTAACGTGTGAGTGAAAGTCGACGATGTTTCCAGTTTAATCCACAGTGCATTTTTCCCAATACAAACACAGATCAATTGCAGCTATCTATCCCGCTCTATCTACGTCGCTTTAAACCAGACCCGGGCAGCGCTTTTGTATTGCTTTGTTTTTTTTGTATTCACATTGCTTTTTTTGTATTCACATTTACAGCGTGTGTGTCAGTTTGGTCAGTTTGGCGGCGACAGCGTATAAAGATGAAAAAGATGAAAAAATAAAGCGTTTTCAGTTTCGGGTGTGGAACTTAATAACGTCGTTTATTATGATCTCGCCATTGTAACATTTTATGCGTAACGTAAAGTGGTCGAGGTTTTCGTTCCTTAAACTACTTCCATGCTTTGTCATTATGGGAGCGAGAGAGGAAACAGAACTTTCGCAAATGTAGGTTGACGCAAACATTGATTGATTGAAGCTTGCATATTTCCTTTTTCGTGCAAGCATACTTTTGCTCGCTTAAGTTTTTCCAGAAGCCCAAGCCATTTTCGAATGAAACAGTAAAATCAGATCGCATTGCCAATAACTCAGTTTTAATATCATTTGTGTGCTTATCTAATGAGCAAGTCAAAATGTCGTTGAACAACTCTACCAAATGCATTATTTAATAGAAATCCTTAAAATGGTTTTCGATCGCATATTTCAAACCGTCAAGAATCTTGCATACTTCATTGTGCTTCTCAGTTTCTTTGATATTTTAGCCATTTAGCCTCTGTGTGAAGAAGAAGGACAAAATGTTCCGCTTCTATGTCCGTTAAAAATGCAATAATTTTGCGGTGGGATTAGGGCATTGTGACCTCCTTTCAAACAGTTTATTATCCTGGTGCAACTTTTAATAGCTTTTAGCATGTTAAGGCTTTTGGCAAATATCACTTGTTGGTGTATGACGCAATGGAAAGTAGAAATATTTATTCCATTTTGAAGAAGCTGGCCAACTAAACCCTTTATTGTACCAATCAAGACTGGTGCGCCGACAGTGCAAATTGAGGAAAGTTTTTCCGTGCCAGCCCAGGAAAATATTTGGCTTTCAATGGCTACACATAAAGTTGTGCCTACAAAATTTCCACATAATGGAATTAGACATATAACTCCTTCCCAAAATGAGAGGTCGTTCTCAACCGTCCTTCCACATACAATTAATTGGCTTGTGCCATGAACATCGGTCGTTTCATTCATTGCGAGCGAAAAAAATTCCCAGTTTTTGATCCTGGTTTTTACACCATCAAAAATGAAACGACTAATATTTTCGATCCTTCGGCTTATTGTTCGCCTAGAAAGCGGAATACCCTCTATTTGTTCTAAAGTCTCGTGACTTTTATCGCCAAAGCTTTCTAAGATAGTTGCCGTCAGAAAATGGCTTGCCATGTTTTTCTATCTTCAATGCCATGACATAGGTTGCCCTCTCAATCTACGAATTTTTTCGCGTGTAGCATGGCTTGCTTGACTTTGCCAGCTGACACACACACTGTAAATGTGAAAACAAAAACAAAGCAATGCTGCGCGTTACCATACGAGTGTGCATTGGCGCTGCCCGGGTCTGCTTTAAACAATAGATAAACGAGAAAAAAACAATAACTTTGGTTGAAGCGAAGGTCTAATACCAATCACACGAAATTTTAAATCGTATTGTAAAACATAAACGTGGGGAGGCTTAAATAGGGGCTACCCCAAAAAGTGGGCGGTACACGCTCACTAGTAGATGTGTATGAAGCGACCATCTATAAGATGCCAACATATTGAATTTCAGGTTGGTATTGACGTTTTCGATACAAATGATAAAAGTGAGCTGTGGGTTTGTATGGGACTACCACAAAAAGTGGCGGGATACGCCTATTTGTATATGTATATGAAGCGGTTGTCCACTAAAGTCCACCAAATCAAATTTCAAGCTAATATTGATTTAAATAAGACATTTTTTCATAAGAAACACATAATTGCACGGTGGGTTTGTATGGGGGCTACCCCAAAAAGTGGGCGGACCACGCCCATCAGTCTATTTATGTTAAGCGGCTGACCATAAAAAGGTGCCTCATTACATTTCAACCTAATATTGACTCTAATAAAGAAGTTTTCCATACAAACAGTTAAAAGTGGGCAGTGGGTTTGTATGGGGGCTACCCCAAACAGTGGGCGGGTCACGCCCATTAATGTATATGTCAAGCATCCGTCCACTGAAAGTTACCATATCAATTATTAAGTTGATATTGACTACAATAAAAAAGCTTTACATACAAAAAATCAAAAGTGGGCTGTGGGTTTGTATGGGGGTTACCACAAAAAGTGGGCGTGGCAAATCAATGGTATCAAAGCAATGCAACAAACGTTATCCGTTCTACCACTATTGCAAAAAAGTCATCGCAAAAGCGTCATATTCCTTTGCAGCTTATCGGCTTATCTAAGGTCTTATCGAGCTATAATGGTCTGGAAATTTAGTTCTAGCATAATACAGTACTAAATTTCCAAACTAGCATAATACAGTACTATGTCTGAACTATCATCAAAAATTTTGAAAACGTTTGGCTGTTGTTTGCTTTTTTACTACTTACATTTTTGGCCAAAAACGATTTGCTTTTGCCTGGTTTTTCACTATTTATATTTATTGACCAACAATGTAAATAGTGCAAAAAAAAAACATCAACCAAATGTTCTTAAAATAAAAATTTTGCGTTGTTTACTCAATTTTGACAATGTAAATTGTTGTTTCTTTGGTGTAATACTCTTCTCACTTGCTCGGCAGCGTTGGAGTTTACCTCAATTTTTAAATGTTTGAAGGGATGCTTAGCTTTAACATTTTTCAATGTACTAAATTATACTCGTATGTATGTACATATATTTGGTGCGACATGGGCGGACAGTGAAGCACAGAGAACTGGAGCAGGCAATTATGGCGGAGGGCTCATCCGATCAACAATAAACGAAAATAATTCATTTCGCTTCGAATTGATAATAGAAATCAAATTGCATATCTCCTAAAGTAAGCTTACTGTCAGATTGTAAATGACACCAGAGCTGGTTTCAGTTAAAGCATGAAGTGTGGTACAATTCTTAAAAAAACAGAACATAAAAATTAAAAATAATTTTAATAAGATTTAGGAGAATCCATTATCAAAGAGGGCAGAAGTTACATACCCTTCACAGTGAGTGGTAGACGATATTGTTAAAAAGTATGTAAAAGACAATGCTTGAAGAGATAGTAAATTATCACAGGAAAATATTAAACTGAAATTGAACTATTGATAAGCTAAACAATTAACACAACATAACTTTATCTTTAGAATTTCCACACTAGCATAAATAAGTAAACACAAACTGTAACTCTAAACAAATACTGTTCAAGATAATACCAAATGTAATCACCACACTTTTAGTCTAAGATAATATATTTTGAAAACGACTGTATATTCTTATAAATACGACTGTTGTAGATGTAAGCCATTAGTCTTAAGATTCACAGAACGGAGTACAGAAGTACATCAAATAAAAAAAATTAAAATACATTTAAAGTGTTCTAATTTAATTCAGAAGTCCAAGGCAGTCAAGGGTGATCTCGGCGTTTATTAAAGTCATCATTCTCCTGGTCGATTAGTATCGAAGTTGTACCGGTCTGTACTTGCACTTTGCAAGAAATTCGCCAACTCGCGTCGGTTGTGGCGGGTATGTGGGCCGTGGATAACATTCGCCACCTAATTGGTGACGCGCATGAATGAATTAACAAGATTCCTACTGTCCTTATCTAGTCTCGGGTGTTGGTGCGCAGAAACCAATAGAGGTTTAGATAGGCCTCGACTCCTTTTTTACCGAGGAGCGGAGTTAACGTCCAAATAACGTGGCTTCGAATCGGGACCTGTAAATGTTAAAGCAACATTTATGGGGGCGTTGGTCTTAAGCCAACACGGCAGGAGGTCACGTTGAACCTTCTGGACTTCTGTCCCTATCTACTCACTCTCGCTTTTGTGTGTTCGAAGCGAAAGGTTGTGTTGCGGATGCGTCGTTGTCAAAAACGAAAACGTATTCATTTATTTGTTTATTCAGTCGTTGCTGTAACGGTTTTTCTTTGTTGTGTCTGTGTATAGTGCTATCAGCCAGCGTAAGTATATTTGTTTACAACAAAAACGTTGAAACAGACGCTGGCTGGTGTGACGCTGGTTGCTACGCCAACCTAACGGTGTTGTGTTTGTGCTCGCTACCTGCTTTCAAGCGCAGCACAGCAGACGTAAATTGTGTGTGTTTTTATTGTTGCGCTGTTGTCTGCTGCTGCGCATTGTTTCGCTGTCTCGCTGCTTGTGCGCTTTGTGCTGCTGTTGCTGACGACAAACGTCGTAGTAAGCGACATAATAAATACTAAATTGAAAATAAAGCAAAACTAAAGTTAATACAAACGATAAAAAAAATGATTAAAAATGAGCGTCAATTGTGCGCTTATTACACCCAATTTATGCATAAAATGTCTACGTATTGTAAACGATTACATTGCCACCTAATGCTAAAGCAGAATAGTGAAGAAAAAAAACCGTGTCGCAGTGCGCTAATACGCTGCATTAATTTGCATTGTAACGCAAAGGCACCGGGTTCGAAAGCCGCTTAGGGCAATTTAAACTTATTTTTTATTTGTTTATAATTTTTTTTGTTTTTTGTGGTAAGGTCGATGGGATTTTCCCGTTAATATAAATATTAAAAATTTATAAATAAATAAACAGCATTTTCGAAAAAAAAATCATTTTCACTCCACTCTAAAATACATACAAACCTTACATTGACGATACTGAGAAGTCAAATTGAACATATACAAGACAATATAGCAGCAGCCCAACGTGGAATTACTAATACTAATTATAATAAGATTAAATATTTAAGGACATGTATTGTTGAGTATAGGCTAGACAATTTAATGTTTATTATTAAAGCTCCAAAAGAATTTCTAACTGTCCAATTGAAAATAATAATCCCTATGACAAATAAGAAATTCGAAGAAATAAGCGGAGAAACTGAAACTATTTTTACTATTTACTATTTGATTCGTTTTAATAATTGTTCACTTAATATATTAGACATGCAATTTAAGAATTCAAAAAAATATATTAACAGATTCATATTTCCCAAACCAATGATAAAAACAAATTTCACAAAAAAAAATTACTTTTCAAGATATCGAATTTGAGAACATAAATAATATTAAAGAAATAAAAGAACTTAAATATCATAGAAACATTTCTTATGCGTTATCGTCAACCACAATAATAATTATGGCAATAGTGATAATTATTATCTTTTATAATCAAAAACAGAACATAAAAATTAAAAATAATTTTAATAAGATTCAGGAGAATCCATTATCAAAGAGGGGAGAACAAGTAAGAAATTCGAAGAAATAAGCGCAGAAACTGAAACTATTTTTACTATTTTACTATTTGATTCATTTTAATAATTGTTCACTTAATATATTAGACATGCAATTTAAGAATTCAAAAAAATATATTAACAGATTCATATTTCCCAAACCAATGATAAAAACAAATTTCACAAAAAAAAATTACTTTTCAAGATATCGAATTTGAGAACATAAATAATATTAAAGAAATAAAAGAACTTAAATATCATAGAAACATTTCTTATGCGTTATCGTCAACCACAATAATAATTATGGCAATAGTGATAATTATTATCTTTTATAATCAAAAACAGAACATAAAAATTAAAAATAATTTTAATAAGATTCAGGAGAATCCATTATCAAAGAGGGGAGAAGTTACATACCCTTCACAGTCAGTGGTAGACGATATTGTTAAAAAGAACGTAAAAGACAATGCTTGAAGAGATAGTAAATTATCACAAGAAAATATTAAACTGAAATTGAACTATTGATAAGCTAAACAATTAACACAACATAACTTTATTTTTAGAATTCCCACACTAGCATAAATAAGTAAACACAAACTGTAACTCTAAACAAATACTATTCAAGATAATACCAATCACCAAACTTTTAGTCTAAGATAATATATTTTTAAAACGACTGTATATTTTTATAGACAGCCGCCAAATTAATCTATCTACAGCTTTTTACCTGCCTAGCTCTTAAATCAATTTCAATTTTTTAAATGATTTGGGTAGAAGGTAAATTGCACATCTTATCTTATGTTTTAACAAACAGATGTGGGCAGGACACGCCCGTTAGTCTATGTATGTTAAGTAGCTGTCCATAAAAAGACACAAAAAATGTTCAACAACGTACAGACAAAAAAACACAAAATAGGGTGGTGGATTCTATGGGCTACCATAAAAAGTGTGCAGTAGGTTTGTATGGGGGTACCTCAAAAAGTGGACGGGTCCAACCCATTAATGTATATGCCCAATATCCGTCCATTTAAAGTTACCACAACAATTATTAAGATGATATTGACTACAATAAAAAAGATTTTCACATAAAAAGACAAAAGTGGGCGGTGGGTTTGTATGGAAGCTAACCCAAAAAGTGGGCGTGGAGGGTCAGTCTCGACACTTTATTAAACTGCAATAAAAGAAGTGTACGTGCAAAACTGTTTTTAAATTTAAAGCGCAGCTGGGCGCAGCCTTTTTTTTAATAAATTTTAAACATCGATGTAATGAACAAAATCAAATAAGAATCAAAGCGGTATTCGATGGAACTCTTTTTAAATTACTATTTATAAACCGCGACGACATAAAATATAAACTTATTTTTTTTGTTTATTTATACTATTTTATGAATATGCATAATTATGGCTTTATATATATAAAATCATACAGTACATACCTTAAGAATGATTTTCCATTTTTCGAAATTAAAATAAGTCGTTTGAGTTAAATTTTATCACTCTCTGAACGTTCTGATGATATTCGGCTCTGTACTTCGACACGTGTGCTCGTGGCGAAGGTCAACTTGGGACTGACTTATCGCTCAGAAGGAGTAAGTAAAATAAAATTTGCTTTTACAGATTGCTGCTCGGATGATCCCTAAATCTATTGCGACATTTCTTTGATGAAAATAAGAAAGTTGATTTTTAGATTTTTGGCTAGGTTTTTGCGATTCGGCCCCACTGTGCGTCGGTTTGACGTGTTACTTGCCTTCGTGAATTGAGATTATTCGCACACTGTGATGTATATGAAGGAAAATTTTTTGGAAATCCTGGATGATTACGGAATAACGCTTGATCAAATCTTTAGGTTAAAGAGGTTAAGCTTAAGTTGCCACACTAGGCGGCGCTCGCACAGGTTGTGCTGACTACACCGGCAACTCAATTGTCTGTCGTCATTTTATTTTAAGTGAAAGGCGTAGTTCATTAAGTGCAGAAAATCTTAATTCTTTATTAGTTGTTAAGCTTAACTCACATTAAATAATATATATATTGTAAAGGGGTGGCTAGCGATCAGTAGAAAACAGTTAACACAGCAACAACAATAATCAATGCAACAGAAAGTTCTTCTTTTTCAATTTTATTTCAATTAATTCAATTTAACAATATTCAATACGGAAGGAGCACAACCGCTCAGCAGTAATGTCGTACATTCAGTGATTGTCAATCACTGAACTCCTCTTCTCTCACGAGAGCAAGTGTTCACTACTTCTTAATTCTAGTGTTGGTAGGTCACTCACTGATTCAAATATTAACCTTAACGTACTATAACTAAAGTGTATCATATGCATTTTCCAATACTCTAACATTGTTCAATATTAACCCTAACATGTTATAACTAAAAGTCATATGATCATATGAATATTACATACCTTAACAACTCGGCTGTCCTGACAAATTGATCGTCTCGATCAATGGTGTTTCATAGCTTCAAATCAATATAGTTAATAAATCTAATTTGTAATAATATTTCTTATGACTAGGACTTCATTTTAAAATAAAAGTATAGTAGTTAGTAATATAAAGTAATATTAGTATTATTCTATCAGACTTAAACATTCGTAAACATATGGTATTTGCGTAATTTGACAATTTTCAATATCCGTTACAACATATCTATAATTTGGCAGAATTTTCTTTACAATAAACGGGCCTTTAAATATGGGTACGAATTTTTTATTTGTGCCAATTGTCGTATCAACATTCCGTACTACCTCCTATCTCCTAATCTCATACAGAGAAAGGTATGTGAGGTCTATGACTTTGCTCATACGCTTTGGTGCTTTTCTTCTGAATATCTCGAATTTCTTCAATGATTTTTTCCGTAAATTTTCCAAATCATGATCAGAGTTCTGTTTTTCTTCTAAACATTCACTGAGACTATCAACTTCAACACATCTTTGATGTACACCAAATAATAAAATTGATGGTGTTTGACCTGTACTTGAATGCTCGGAATTATTTAATAATTTATACCAATAATGACGTTTTATATCTGCTATACACTTAGCAGATCCCATATGACACAGTTTTTCATGTACAGAGCGGTTTACATTCTCCTCCATTTCGGAGGGTACGTACAAAAGTAACGAATCGTCTTTCAGTTTTCTATACACCAACCCATCTTCGAGCACATAATTCTTTCTCTATTTGTAACTGAAGATTTACATTATCGTCGTCTATTATCGATATCACTTGTACAATTTTACTTGTGTCAACAATATCTACAGAAGGCTCAAAACATCCACTCAATGCGTCTAAATGGGCCATAAATTTTCCGCTTCTATGCTGAATTACGTAATTATAAATTTCCAACTCCAGCGCCCACCTAGCGATTCTAGCATTAACACTTTTCCGGTTAAGCGTAAGGGCTAATGAGTTGGAATATGTTATTATTTTGAACGGAATGCCTTCTAAGTAAATATTGAACCTTCTTAAGGAATAAATCATTGCCAAAGTTTCTAACTCAAAACTGTGATATCTTGATTCTGCGGAAGATGTCGATTTTGAAAAGTATGCAATTGGGTGAAACGTTCCATCGTCTTGTTTTAAGATACCACCAAACCCATTTATACTAGCGTCACAATGTAATTCGGTTTCCTTTTTTGGGTTATACAGTGCGAGTGTAGGCTCGGAATATAAAGTGGTGCAGAAATATTGAAATGTTTTTCGACATTCGTTATCCAAATTAAACGGAACACTCGGTCTATTAAATTCCTAAGAGGTTTTGCTATTGTTGAAAAGGACGGAACATTTCTCTACATCTGATACATTTTTTGGGATCGGAAGATGTTTAATATTTTCGATGTGCTGATTGTTTGGCCTTATTCCATTTTTACCTACACTGAAACCAAGAAAGTCAATTTCATAAAAACAAAATTTACATTTACCAAACTTTAACTCAAGAAGGAATTCAGCTAATCGTCTCAAAACTTTTTTCAATATGATCATATGCTCATCAAAGTTTTGCATACATCAGTTCGCCCGCTAGACCGCCTGCAATATCATCCATCTACAACGCAATGTTTCCTTCTATAAAAAATGGCTGAAGTACAAAGTAAATAATCCGCATAAATACTGCCGGAGAATTCTTCAATCCAAATGGCATTTTGAGGTACTCGTATTGTCCATTCGGAGTAACAAAGGCTGTATACTTAACAGAGTCCTTAGCAACATTAACTTGATGGAATCAACTTTTCAAATCCAATATACTGAAAATTTGTTTACCTTCTAATTTTTCTAAACAATCATATATTTGCGCTAAAGGATACCCGTCTCTTTCTGTAATTTTGTTTAGCTGTCTATAATCAATGCATAATCTCTTCTCCACACTTTTCTTTTTCACTAAAACAATTGGAGACGAATAGGGAGAGGAACTGGGGCTGATATGTCCCAATGATAAAAGCTCATCAATCTTTTTTTCTAATTCTATACGATCGTGATACGAAATTCTACGAGGTACGGAAGATATAGGAATATCGTATTTCAATTTAATTTTCAATTCGTAATTGTGATCAATAGGTGGTATGTTACTAGTATCGGAATAATCAGACTCAATGATTTGTTATACAATATTCAATTGATCGCTACTCAATTTAGGATTAATAATAAGCTCGTCTTTTTGAGGTAAATCAATGTTAAAAATAAAATTGTCTGAATCGGAAGAAATGTCAATATTTTCAATATCAATTTCGTTAGATGCAATTCTGAAGCGGAAGTATAATTTTCAATAAATGTGCTTACACCCAATAGCACATTGGAAGCTGAAGAACAGAACTTCTCACACACCTTGCATTTTGCAATGATCCTAACTGATTTTACTGAACTATAAATGCAATGCAACATTTTATCGAAATTTTCAAATTAACTTTATTTGCCTTAGCTTCAATATTTGGCGTGTCAATTTTCTCAAGAAATCAAACTGTATTCGCCGTATTTTGTTCAAAAAGTCCCTACCACACAATACTGGGTTAGAAATGTAGTTATCCGGAACTACATAAAACAATAATTTATGTGAAATATTATGAAATTAAATTTTTGTTTAAATTTTTCCAAATGTGCACAGTCGGAAATTCCCCAATCCTTTAAAATCTGCCGACTTGAGCTCACTACCTACTGTTGGATGTGGCAATGCGGAAAGTTGGATCAAACTAATAGCGCTACCCATATCAAATGGAGAAAACAAAGATAAACTAGTTGGCGAATTTTCATTATCAAAAGTAATTCTTACCGAATTTATTACAGAAACATCTCCTAGGTCTTCATTGTGTTCAGGTTCGCCTCTACGGAATTCGTCAGCCAGAGAAATTGTTTTGTTTGGTGGCGCCATGACTTTGCAGTTCTTCAAGATGTGCTGGGTACAGCCGCAACGGAAACAGGAACCTTTGACCCTCTTAGGTTCGGTGCAATTCTTAGATATGTGTTCGAAACCCGAACAATTGAAACAACATATTTTTCCTCGGCACTGGAGCATTACACCACTTGCTCGTACGTTTGTTGCGCATAGTGACGTATCGATGAGACAGCTGCTTTAAACCGTCTATTGTGTTGGCAGAATTCAACACAACAACATCTGATGAATTTTCACGCAAGCCTTCGATTATAAACTGAATAGTATGTTCTTCTTCAATAACGCTCGCGCCGCATTTGCCAGATATACCCATGATCGACTTTTTTTGTGGCAAAAAAGTTGTTGACTTAAGCTTGTTGACGATATCAACAGTGGTTGATCGTGAATGATCAAATGTCTTCAGGAAACTGTCTTTAAATGCGGGATAAGATGCGGACTGATCAACCCGCATAAACCATTCTGTCTCTGTGCCAGGCTTCATCAAGCGGCGAATACATTTTAGTTTAAAAGTATCATCTCCGTCACTAATGCGTTCGAACTCATCAATCCAACATTGTGCTTGTTAAGCCAATCAATAATTTCTTCTTTATTCATAATTACTGTAAAATTGTATACACCGTTGTCCTTATGTGTGTATCCTCTTCACTTCTTTTTCAAAATGCGTAGTTTAAATACAATGCTATCTTTTTTGTCTCTTTCTTACACAGTCGCACCAATGTGTTGTGTGTGTGTAGAACCTTCGAGAACAATGCACTAATACATTCGCAGCAATATTTCTTTGCAGTGACGCCAATTTCGATGCGTAATTTAATTTTTAATTTTTTATTGTAGGCGTTTTGGTTTGACCACTTCTGAAGCTGTAAAGGGGTGGCCAGCGATCAGGAGAAAACAGTTAACACAGCAACAAAAATAATCAATGCAGCAGAAAGTTCTTCTTTTTAACATGCTTTTATTAGCTTGGTCTGTCTCTATGTAACGGAATCTTTCAACTTAATTTTCACCAACTTCCTAACGTCGAAATAATTTGAAATTTTGCAGCGTGTTTTGTTTCATTGTGCTACCTACAAAACAAAACGAGTCAATAACTTAATACATATGTTGATGAGAACGGCGTGTTATTTTTCAAAAAATTATAGTTAAAAAACTACAAAAACACGCTTTAATAGTAATGTGAACTAAAAAGTATAAAATAATTTTGAATAAGTTTAAAATGAGAATTAAGTGATTGACAGAAAATTAACTTTAACATAAAAAAAGCGTGGGGTGCTTGATATTAATTGTTATAATTATATTTCATTGGTAGATATTTGTAAATATAAACTTATTATAATAATATATTACAGAGCACCCCACGCTTTTTTTTATGTTAAAGTTAGTTCTCTGTCAATCACTTAATTCTCATTTTAAACTTATTCAAAATTTATTTTTTAGTTCACATTACTATTAAAGGGTTTTTTTTAGTTTTTTTAAATAATAATTTTATTCAAATTTATTTCAATTAATTCAATTTAACAATATTCAATACGGAAGGAGCACAACCGCTCAGTACAAATGTCGTACAATCACTGAACTCCTCTTCTCTCGCGAGAGCAAGTGTTCTCTACTTCTTAATTCTAGTGTTGGTAGGTCACTCACTGATTCAAATATTAACCTTAACGTACTATAACTAAAGTGTATCATAAGCATTTTCCAATAGTCTAACAATGTTCAATATTACCCCTAACATGTTATAACTCTAAAAGTATATCATATGAATATTACAATAACTTAACAATATGTCTGCATATTACAAAAGTAGAACAACCGGTGTTCTTGCTACTATTGGGGACAATATGCTACTAAAAATGGTATATAAAATATCTACAAAAATACTTGCAAATAAATTGAAATTGTTCTATAAAAAAAAAATTAAAAATTTTCATTTAACTGAAAAATTTCTTTCAAGTATAAAAAATTCATATTTAAAATTTTAGGGTGATTCATCCTCTAACTCTAAAGTTACACATTTTTCAGCCAAACGAGCCACTGCGCATTGACAAAAACTCAAAAAAATTAAAATAAAAACAGTTTGCGTTGAGCCTTTCAGTGTTTTCCTCATTCGCTGAGTCTTAATGTGCGAGCGTCAATCGTATCTCTCTCTATACGTTGTTCATTAACTGAGCGTCACACGAATAGCTCAACTCAAAGCGCTCAACAGAAAACCAAAACGAAAAGAAACGAAGCCTGCTGCTCAGAGAGAGAGAGAGCGAGTGTGTATGTTTTTTTCGGTTATTTTCGTGAGCAGAGCGTAACGAAAAGAACGATCAACTGTTGTTTGCAAGCCCTGGTTTTTGGTCAAAAATTCATTCACAGTGCCATTCAAGAGTATTCTTTCCATAAATCTAGCCTTATTCGACGAATTTGTTCTTTCAAACACCGCTAACGCTCAGATAATATTCATAATATACCATCTGACCTTCTGGTAAGAATTCGGAGTTATAACACCGCGATAATCAAAGAAAACAGTCAACATTACCTTAAATTCGCAAAACACAAGATAGATCAACTGCCAAGACAAAGTCGAGCACTGAATACAAACTATAGTTAAAAAATAGAATTGCTACGAAAATATAAAATTTTTAAACGTTTGAAGCTAGAATTAAATGTTTAAAAAATACAAATTTTCTTCCCCAAATAGTTTATTCTTTTTAGTTTTATTTTTTTGTTGTTTATTTTTGTTTGAAAATGAAGTAGCAAGTAAATGAGAATTTTATTATTGTAACGAAATGAAATACTCGGTCTTCGCAGATGGTACAAACTGGTATAAAAAGCTAGTAACGGGTGACTCATGAATCTTTGACAATTCATCATGCAAAGACTCACACCGCAACAACGGATCCAAATTATTCAGCTGTAATATGAAAATCAGCGTTCTGTGCGAAACGGTTTTCGAGCACTTCGAACAACATATGGTGTGCATCATCGACCTTCCAAGCCCAGTATTGCCAATACCATCCGCAAATTTGAGTCTCACATTATTGGATGATACGCGACCGAATAGACCACATCCAGCCTATAATTGTTCAGTTTTTGGTAAAAAATTCATTCACAGTGCTATCCAAGAGTTTTCTTTCCACAAATCTAACCGTTTTCGACGAATTTATTCTTTCAAACACCGCTAACGCTCAGATAATATTCTTAATTAACCATCTGACCTTCTGGTAAGAATTCGGAGTTCAAAACACCGCAATAATCAAAGAAAACAGTCAACATTTCTGAATATTCCCGTGAATATGCTGAAAGAGAAAGATCGAAGGCGAAAAACAACCGAACTCGAAGACATCGTTTTGGTGAATCATATTGTCAATTGCTCGACATCTTTATTTATAATTTTCTTACAGCTATGTTAATTAGTCTATCTTATTTGCTACGTCTTCACACCATGTGCGCCGTATCTGTCTTACATATATTACATTGAGAGATAAGTACGCACAAATTAGATTTTTAAATCAATAAATTCGGAACAGCCGAATGTCGTCGGTCAACATACTCGTATGTCATATTACATTTTGTGAGTGCAAATTTACTTATGAGTTACGCATGCACACATTTGGTCAGCACATGTGATATCTATTAAGAACGGCTGAATCCGATTCTTTAACATATTGATATTAAATATGTACATATTTTATTTGTTTCATTTTATTACATATCTCGTCCTAGTGTATGCACTCGAACATTTTTTAGTTCATTATTATTATTGTAGATAATTTTAATAGTCATTAAGACTTGATTCTAATGTTATCTAGACGTCTAGACAGATGATGACATATGGTGTGACTACATTATCACAAGAGTGAAAATGCTCCTCTCGTTGAAAGATTTATCCTTTCAATATGATAATTGTTACTATTATTTGGCAATATGAATTTTATATGAGCCATTTTAACATTGTCTTCTTCGTTTATATATATAGGTTTTTAAATGAAACTTTTTTACAGTTGTATTTATACAAGGTGTCTCAAAAGAAAGTTCACATTTAGAAAATCGATAAAAAAAAAATCGATAAAAAGTAGTACACGAAATGAAAGAGCCACATAAAAATGTGACTCTGACGTTATTTTGACGTCATCATGAAGACACATTGGCTACATGCCGTGTACTACCACTTTTTAGGACACTCATGTGCAGTAACCATTTGAATGTGTACCACATGTAGTTTTCAAGACACATGCAGCCCTGTCTCTTTTTCACATGCCGTGTACTACCCTTCTACATGTGAATTGTGACATTTACAACATTTTAACATGCGCATGAAGCTGTCACAACACATGAGACAGCACGAATTTATGACAAAACATTTGCGGACCGCATGTGTAGCTATCAAACGGCGATTGTCTTCCTTTTTATTTTGTTTGCCTCAGTTTCTTTTGGTTTGTATTAATTAAATTTGTTTGGTTGTGTTTTTTTTTTAGTTTTTGCATTTATGTATTTTGATTTAGTAAGAATATGGGCGAAGATTTTGAGCCTCAACTTGACGACGACACCGGCTCTGACGTTTTGCCTTCGGAATCGAAGCCTTGTCGACAAAGAAAATCGACTGCAGGCGCCAGAAAAATTCAACACGCATGGACCGACGATGAAATCAATCGTTCAATTGCGTCTGTAGAGCAGCATCGTGGGCTCTGGGATTTCGCTTCAGCAGATTACAAATTAAGCAGACTTGATGGATGGCGGACTGTTGTGGATGAGCTAGGAATTGATGGCGTGGATATGAATGAAGCAAAACTTAAATGTTCATCGCTGCGCACTACTTATATGGTAAATTTGGCCAGCTTGAGGAAAGAAAAAATCGGGCAAGAAGCTAATGAGTCCCATACCGTTACATGGAAGTTTTTTAGGGCAATGAAGTTTCTGCACGAGAATAATGTACAGCATTCAACTGATTCAACATCAACTCTGCAACTGGTATGTTTTGTATATCATCCTTTTCAAGATTTAGAAAATTATTCGATTGTTGATTGCAGCAATCCGATGCCTATGCTAGTTCTATTGGAGAGGAGTTTTTGGTTCCGTCATTATCATCAGCATCTTAATTAGCAGTGCGCAACAAACGTAAACGCTCCATACCGACAACGCCTACGCCACCGCCGTCACCATCTCCTAGCTCTTCTAGTTCACAAGCAATTTCAATCCTCACCAGTGCCGTGGCTGCATTGAGTTCGTCTGATGTAATTTCAAGCTTCTGCGACAATCTGTTAGCAGAATTGCGGACACTCTCTGAGCCAAAATCGCGAGCGTTGCGCTTCAAATTATCACGCATAATGATGGATTTTGTGGAAGCAAGTGAGGAGCCAGCAACATTCTCACCAGTTCGCTTTGTTAATCAAAATGGAGAAGACGTTTCCGTGGAATGTTTCAATGAATTGATTGTCGAGCAATCGAATGCAAGCCTCTTTGCTCGGCCCATCCCGCTGCGTCCATCAGATGAATCATCGAGCGACCAGTTGCTCACACAATCGATTGACAATGAAAATGAGGAGCAATGCAACAACGCCGCAACAACACAAGCATACAATTTTTATTGAAATAAAACAAA